>CAJHUC010001471.1:0-15736 GCA_905146915.1 Ostreobium quekettii
CATATGGTCATTTCCAAACGCCCCCACTGCAAAGTGCAAGTACAACACATCTTGCAAACCAAAGTGAAAGTAGAGGGCGGTCACAATGCTGTAAAGCTTCGGGAAACACACATCCGGAACTTCCCCACAACACACCCTTGCATCTTGCGGACAAGACACTATGACCAAGGCATCTCTATGTGAATTGCAGGACATTCTTTCATCAAGCTCATGTTGTCCTCAACAAACATGAGTGTGATCAAAAACTACCTCAAGAACCAAATTCAAAACCAGAATTCACTCACAGAAATGGCTAATCCGACCTTTTATAAAACATGCGCCAATCTTCAAGCAAAGGAGTATGCACAGGCTAGAAGCTCAATGCTGCACCAGGGAAAGAGACATCCTGTGTGCCCCTCCAAGGAAAGTAACATCTTGGTGGGAGTAACCTTTGCAAGTTTCATAGCTGTTAAATATAATTACCAGCATTAGAATACAATAGTTCCTAGATGCTGGTTTAAAGGGGTATTAACATACATTTACATGCATACTGATGTGCGAAGGTTACGGGCTGGAAGATGAAGTCAATACAAGGACAAGCTTGATGAATCTGGCCGGAAGAAGAATATGATGACTTTGGTGGAGGCAGGGCATCTATGAATCGTCAAAGATGTTTCGAATTGGGAGTCCTATAGGATGAGAACTTTTCAGGACAAGATGGAATGGATAGTGGGGATTGGCATGGCAGCTGAACATGAGCGAGATGTGATGAAAGGGGAATGTCAATCATTGTAAGATTGACTGAGTGAGAAATATATGAAGTCGAAGGATGATTGAGTCTGGGTGAATGGACTATGGCTGTGCCATGCATAAGTTTCTTTGGAAGACCCACTTCAAGAACATTGCATTACTGTATAACCGTGAGATTTCGAAGCGACAACTGTCCTTTTATAAAAGAAAGGAGACTCCAAGGATATGGCAGGAAAGAGCGTTTGCCAAAGATTCGATATGGCCTAAGGTGTACCACGGTACAAGGAAAAAAGACGGTTGAAAAGAAACGGAAAAGAAGACATATGTTAGACATCACAAGTGATCGAAAAAAAAGCTAATAAGGTTAGGCTGAGAATGCGCTTGATGATACAAGTCGGATGTGACAAGCCCATGCGATTATAATAGCCTGTTACGACTACAAAGATAGTGGATATTCAAACGACGCTATGCGCTGAAATCACTAGAATGGGTTTGGAATCCGTATACACGCGATTAACGCCCAAAACGAGGGTATGTACCAGCGTCGCTTGACGGCAAGAGTGCACACCGTATCATCCTGCGGGGCGAGGCAAATACGCTCGATCGCTGGCCGTCCATACTGGTAGATCAGCAAGACAATTTTGGAAGAGTCAATGGACTCACCTGCGGCCAATAATGGCTGAGGAGTTGAATCAGCTCAATGATTCAAGATAACGAAAAGACAGGCAGTAAAGGAATTGATTCAAAGAGGGGGTGACATAGATAGTCATGGAACATAGGGGCTGGTGAGGGGGCAGGGCCTCACGATCATCCGTAAGGCCGCCAAGTGCAATGCCCTGCAGTGCGCCATGAGTCACACTCCTGGCCAATCTGATGCCAGCCATGTGCACGCAGTCACACCTAGACGTATGTCCTGACATATTGGAAAGTGTGTGCAAGCACGCCGTACGTTATGACATACCGCAAAAAAGCACATGCGCAGTCATGCGCTCCGTCAACCTTGGTAGCCGTACGATCGCTCGAGAGGGTTCCCTGGGGACCCGTTCTAGAGGGATAAGAGAGCGCGGGAAAGGGTGTTGCGGCGCGAAGGGCGAGCGGAACACATCGCCCCCGAACTGCCTGACGAGTGCGAGGAAGAGACCTGGACATGGCAGACCTGGTCGGCGCGCCATCCATGGGAATGTTGGCCAGGATGCCCTCGCTCCACCACCTCCAGAACCGAGAGTCAACGGCCCGCCTCTTGAGGTTCAGGCATGCCTCCGCGAGGCCCTGGATGGACCGGTGGGCGTGCCATTACCATGGACTGCCCCGACGGGAAGGGGCCTGCCTCAGTGGTGGGCCCGCGCTGCTTATGAGTGGACTTGGCGTTGGAGGCTTGAGCGGACAGACCAGCCGCTCAGGTTGAAGATTCGCGCCTTCGTTGTGTGCGCAGTCCCAACATTTCGTTGGGGTCTTGCACTGCGTCAGAGGGTGAGGATCCGCCTCCAGGGATGCCGAAGGCGTTGGACTAAGGAGCACAATGAAGTTTGGACGATCGCGGAGCGCGATACAATGCACAAGAAGCCGAAGGCTTTTGGATACAAGGGGGAAGGTCCAGCCATCCACCCCGCCGAAGGCCAAGGAGGTGCGCCGTTGGCATTTCTGCTTCGGTCGGAGGATTTGCGGTGGGAGGTGGTCACCGCCTCCAAGGTTAAGGCGTGGATAAGCTTCCGCGGAACCTTCCCCCTTGTTGATTATTTGGAGGGGATGTGGCTGGCGGACGCCTTGACCCGTCGTGAAGAAAAGCAAGCCGACAGGGCGAGGAGATTGGCGCTTGAATCCCAGTTGCCGCCCAGTTGGACGGTAACGTACTGGGAGCGTTTCAACGAACGACTCCGGCGGGGGACCCCAAGTGCCCGCGCGCATGCGGAGGAGGCGTTTGCATGGGGCCCCGGCTGGGTGCACCAGCCGGGGGACCCCAATTACTATGGTAACCGAGAGTGCGAGTGGTGCACAGCGGACTCTATGTATCCCATGTGCACCTTCGCACGCTCGAAGGGCAAGACTGCTGAATCTTTGGTCACCACGGATGAGGAGTGGGTAAAAAGGGAGAGCGAGGGCGTTATGGGCCCCCCCGGATGGGAGCCGCGCCAGTTTGTTCGCCTCGGGTTCCTGGACCAAGAAGAGGATCCCGGCTAGGGAGGACTGCAAGGAACCGGCGCGCATGGACATGCGCAGGCTGAGGGGCAGGGGCTGGCGCGCGATGACGATGGCCTGCTCGGGGGAACGCGGGCTGCGCCAGGGACCGAAGGGGCCGAATTCGTCATCATTGGCGAAGGCCCGCGTGCGGCAGACGCCGAGATGTACGACGGCGATGGGGAGTACAGCGGGGAGCCGAGCATCGGGGGCGGAGGGCGATCGGGGTCGGACAGCGAAGATGGCGGTTGGAGGATCATACATAGAATGCCCTGAACTGAGGTGACGTTATAGGGAAGTGGTTGTGTGATCTGAGTGGATCAAAATAAGCTTGCAGTTCATGTTGTGATCCGGAGTATCACTAAAGTGACCTGGCATGAGTGATTGATTTGACATGAACGGATAAATATGATGAACTGGATAATAGAAAGTGACGGGTAATAATAGAGAAAGATAATATTGACGATGTAATGGATTAAATTGCAGTGAGTAATGGATCTGGACGCTTTGTGAGAGATGACATGGGCTATGAGTGCCTTGAACCTGGGCGGTTATGGGATCAGCATACTCCCATGATATAGACATGCTAATGATCAGAAGATTGAACGGGAAGCTGAGGGAGAAAGGAAGGGATGATCCGGGAAGTTAGCTGGATCTGATCGGAATCTTTCAGGGAATATTCCTGGCGTAGGGACAGCCGCTGCGGGCTATAAATAGCGGGGCAGAACCCCATTTGGACAAGCGGCTCCGACTCCGAAGTGGCCAGTCCCAAAGCCAATAGGCGGAGGGACTTGGTAACCTAAACTTTGAACCGCTCTTTGTAGTACAGGTTGTGGCCCGTGGAGGGTCACGGTGTAATTGAATTCGGAGTTCATTTTCTCAATCTTTGTCTCATTTAAAGAGTCATTTTACTGATTATAGACTGGTCTATTGGGAAAACCTGCGGGGCCCCAAACCGTCTATAAATTCAGTAAGGACTCTTGGCCGGATCTACTGGGGAAGCCTGCGGGGTCCCAGATCCGGCCCTGTACTTAGTGGGGAAGCCTTCGGGGCTCCCACTAAAGTACAGTAGTGAAGACTAAAGTACTGAACTCATAAATATAATTAATATATACTGCAATCCTGAAAGCCTTTCGAAAAGGCTATTGATGTTTTGATCCCTTGAAATGGGAACCAATCTGAGTACGGCTAGAAATGACAAAACAGGGAGGTAAGCAATCAAGGTAAGATAAAGTTGAGTCAATTGCGCGATTAGTAAAGGTCAGTCCGAAACTGCGAGAGTACTGCCTCAGAAAGGTCCAGTACTGAAGGGAAACAGAGGTTGAAAGTAGTGCGAATTAGTTACAATACTTGGAACATACAAAACCATCCTATTATAGTTTAAATCTTGTCCAATGAGGAATCAAAGGGCATGAGTCACATCAAAAAGAAAGAGGACAAATCTTGCTGCCCCCCTCAGGTGCTGACGCCTGCATCTAAGCCCGGTAGTGTAGTGTGTCCCCCAGCTCCTGTGAAGGACAATCTACAGAGAAACACACAGGACGCTCAGAAGCAATCCCTAACCAGAAGTCAAATTCGCCAGCTGCGAAAGAGTTGGAGTGAGCTGTTAGAGAAAGTGATTGAGAAGTAGTTCACACGTTGTCATAAGATCTTTCTCCTAAATTAAAGATAAACTGGACGTGAAGGTGTATGCTGATGATGTGCTAATATCTTTGGGCACTGTACGTAGTCAAGGTATCAGCCCAAAGGATTGGCTGGGCATTTTCATCAACACTGACCAGTTGTTGAAATTCTGGAAAGTTGCAGGTGGTCTATTCCTGACACTATTCAGTGCAAATTTACTCATTTGTGGTCCTGTCATTTCTGCGCGCCTTACAAGAGCGTTCAATCGGGTGTTCAACCAGTTGAGGAGCAATTTGCTGTCATTTATGCGCGGGGAATCCCTCCAGCTTGCCGGTCTGGCCAGGGAGATATCCAGATTGAAAGGACAATTGAATTTCCTGTGGAACTCTGAGCGCATAAGGCGTTTTCAAAACAGTCGGGAAAGGGAAGCAGCACCCAACGCGTCATTGCCTGTAACAGGAGTGACTGCTGGTTCGGTCACCAGCCCAATCAATTTTCAGCTGGTCTGTGCCTTTGCAGCTGGAATTGCAATAGGTTGTTGTGTTTCATTGGGATCCCTTTGTTTGGGGATCTGGATTGGACATATTATCTAGATTAAATACACGTGGCCGTGACTCACCAGCCGTATTTGGCAGTCACACACAATGGCCATCGAACAATAGCACCATTTTTCTGCAACCACAGTCTTTTTTTCTTTCAATCTCAAGCAGCAATTCACGTTTTGACATGCACACTAGTCGCAAGCCATCAAGCATAAGTGATCCACCCAGTGAAACGGTGGTCATTATGCGGCGTCGCGAACAGCTCCTTGAAATGCCGTCTGTTACAGCGCACAGAATCGCCCTCCTGCGGTCAGGGACAAGTACACAGACCCCTTGCTGCAAACTGCGCGAGGTATGGCCGAGAGGATTCAAGGGGGCTGTTGCCTTGGAAGGCCTTTGAGCGTCTGATCACGTGCTGAAATGCTGCCTCGCCGAGGAAATGACAATGTCCGTCTGGTGAGTGAAGTCCTGCACTGTTTGTCATTGCACCGCTGCAATTGAAACACGACCTTCGACACGAGCCGCACGGTGTTGTCTGTGCTCAGGACTTTACACGTGAAACCACAAAACTCCCCCTCTATAATACCATTTCTATTTTCCGCTAATGCTGTTGTCTACTGCCGTTACTGCGGTGGATGGGGTGACATTACGGTGATGCAAACTGGCGTTGATCTCAGTCCGCACCTACACGAACACATGCCAATTTCGTGACGTCGAGCGTGACAAGACGGCCAATCATATCACAACATCGCCACTGCACGTACAAAGACATAATGTCGTCGCGGTGTCACCCTACGTCGAGGGCATAAGTGCCAATGCTTGCATTGGGGAAGCACCGGAGCAACGCATGCCCCCCATAAAAGCGAGTCGACAGACGTCGAGTTTGCAAAGCTGTCCACATCAGATCACTGGCGCTGATTAACAGCCATGAATGTCAACGCAAGTCACGGAAGCACCAAATGAAAGCAGTTCATGACACCGAGACGTCCATTTGGCAATGCACGCCAGTCTCCTTTACTGATGGGTGGAACTGTAAAGATGCATGCGACTTACACAGGCGCAATACAAAATTCGTTTGGACTGCGACGCCCGACCTTGATTCCAAAATGATTTCTCGAAACGCACAACAATAAAGAATGCGTGTTCATTCCCTGCTGTCGAATGCAGCATGGCACGAGTCATCTGCATGCATGACAATGGACCAACATTTGCTGATCGGAACACAGCTTCCATTGTCTAATGTGTGCAAGGGCAGTGCATTGTGATGTGTGTGTCGACAAATGTACTCTGAACGGATTTCGACGTGCTAAGGCACACGCCCTTGCACTTCTCCTTGCTCCTTCCATCATGGAGCAGATGCATGTCGCTTGGGTAGCTTGACGCTGACACTCCAGCAATCGGAAGGTGCGTCAGTGCCACTTCAACGCAAGCCAATTGCAGACAGCGATCGTCAACCGCTGTCATGTTAAGACGCACTGTCATCGGCAAACTGGAGGAGGTCGCCACGACCATACAGGGTGAAGACGATGGATCCTGCCAGAAAGAAAATCATGGAGGGCACAAAGAGGGAGAGTGTCCAAGAGTCAGTCTGGTCCATCAAAATTCCAGTCACGGCCACACCGATGATGCCTGGCAGTGCTCCAGCGGTGTTGGTGATGCCCAGGAGGACTCCTGCATACCTGAAACAGCAGCCCCCCATTGCGTTAGTCTGCCGCTTCCTCATTTGGCCATCTTGGGCACAGTTCAGAGTGCGGATGCCATGGAGATTGCATCAGAGACATGCAGTGTACACCATGCCTGTTTGGATTCTGCGAAGATTGTGAATTCGGTTCTGGATAGGCAGCCCTGTGCCATGACCCCAGTCAGACAGCAGAGGAGTGCATCAGCATTCTAACAAAGGATTGTTGCACGTTTTGGGACCACATTCTGTGGTGTCATCAGATACAGCAGGGTAAAAATTCAGACAACACAATCCCACCTCCCAATTGTGGAAACTGGACTTTCCTTTACACAACTCTACTGTACTTCTTGGCAGCCATTGTGCTTGTGGTCAAGGGTTTAGTGCAGAAACTTGAACCAATGGTAACCCCACTGTGCTGACTTCAAGTGGCCAACATTGCCTTATCTTGCTCCTCAATGACCAATCGACCTGGGGAGGATTTCAGTTCTAGCATTCCTTGAACTTCGCTAGCAACACAGAAAATTCCGATCCAATCAGTCCTACTTTGGTGAGAGATCTTGGTGGTTGCAGTACAAGCCAGCAAGAGAAAAGCTGGCGAGTCCCAGTGCGGCAGTGATGAATCCCACTTTCCAGGAGCCAGTGTCCGATGTGGTTGCACATGCCAGGCACACCATTGGCCCCAGGAATGCAACACACTGCGCCAGCTTCCTCACAGTGGCCACCTGCAGGCCAAGGGCGAAAGAAGTCATCCACAACTGCAGGAATCCTTCTCAGTGTGGGAAACAGCATCGCATCAAACACGAGGGAAGAGAGATGTTATTTTGGCCAATGGGAGGGTAAACCCCTCTCACCTTCCAACCATTGGAGATGAGGTAGTCTGCGAGGGGTCCAGCAATGGCTGATGTGGTGATCGCCGCAAGCGGTGGCAGCAGCGACAACTCAGCCGCGTTTGCCAGCGAAACACCCAATGTGTCCTTGAGGTACGTTGGCAACCATGCCAGCATCGTGAATTGAAACCTGGAAAGACCATTGTCAGTGATCATCAGTCCACCTGAGCCAGAGTGCAGGGAGCACAGGGTGTTGATGTACATACCAAGTGACAAAGTACCCAGTTCTTTATTGCATGACTTTAAGCATGCTCGAAATCCGTTTTTACTGAATACAGCAAAATACAATGCACTCTGACAAAACCATGCTGCGCACTAACAGCATGATCGTCTAGAGCAAATGGTGGACACTGGGTCGATCTGATCGTGATGGCCTTGATAGTCAGAACACAACTGAGTGGTTATTTCCAGATGCAAGGCCTCTTTCCAGCCCAGCAGAGGCCACACAGATAATGATGACGATGTTGGCCCTGATGACTTCCCATCTGGATGATGTGCTCTCAGATGCCCAACAACAGAATGGTAGCTGGGTTTGTGTTTCCATTGCACAAATGAATTTGCAAGGATTTACAGCATTTTGACTTCAAAGACCAGATAGTTGTACTCTACCCTTGAGGAACAGTCTGAAACAATGCCAATCAAACTTACCAATTGTTACAAAAATGGGTGAACATGAGAGCCTGGACTGGTTGGGACTTGAGCAGCCTGCTCCACGGAATGGGCTCCTGGTCTTTTGTTGATATGCCTCGCCCCTTGAGGTCCTCCGCAACCCCCTTCTCCTTCTGCACAACGTCACTGAGCACTAACTGGAACCATGCCACCCAAATCAGCCCAAGTCCCCCAAAACATGTGAACACTGCTGGCCACCCAAAGCCCTCAATCAAGAGTGGGGAGATGAGCAGCCCCAGCAGGCTGCCAACATGCAGGCCGGCAAAGATGAATGCTGTCGCACGAGACCTCTCCTCCCTTGGCATGATCCTGAATGGAATGAAAACGTCATGGGTATTCAATCATTGTGGGTTTGAACAGCACCTCACATCTCCTGATAGATACAAGGGCATTGCTCTGCCACATTTGGCTGAATGTTACTGAACTGGATTCCAAATGTCACGCTGAATTCTGCAAGACAGATAAGTGACAACATCAGCACTTTCCAATGGAATTCCAGCACACCCTTCGCATCTCGGTGCACAGGTCCCTATCAATGCTTACCCGTTGGCCATCTGCAACAAATGAATATCAGACTCGCACGGCACTCACTGAAATGCCTTTGTCTGTGAGGATGGAGCAAGGAGCTGCAAAACATTGGGCAAAATTGGAACAACAAGCCAACACAGTGGTTGTCTGCATGCTCATACAGCATGATAGGTGTACAGCATAGGATCTCTAGTTATAATGTATGTCTTCTGTTCCAGAACAGATGTCATTGAGAATGGCCATACAGCAGTATATTATACACTTCCGCATCGAAACTTAATGCTTGGTGTTGTTTTTATGCGGAGCCATATCAAAAATGTAATGGTGCAAAGAAACATGCAGCAACCAAGGCTACGATGCGAGGGTCTCTGGCCTGCTCCTAGCATATGATGGCCCAAGACGCTGTGGTGGAAATCTCGCATTCGAGGCCATGCAGACAGACCGGAGTTGCCAGTTCAGCTGCGACTGTGATGTAAAGTGCCAAAGGAACGGTCTGTTGGAAAAGCGCAAAGCAAAAATCATAACGATGAAAATTCAAAATGCAGAAGGGCTGAATACACTACGGTATCTTAACATAGATGAGATCAAATGTTCAAAAACATATCAGAATCGGAAGACCAGGTACCAAAAACTCCAAGGGCAGCTCAAAACACATCAGACAACATCTCCATGGCTCCATTCTACGTTAGGTGAAAGGGCGCCTATGTGGGTGAAAATCGGCGATTGTACGACGGTCGCCGAACACAGTCTAGGAACATGTCGAGACGACCCTTCCCACAATGTGATGAGTGTGCTGCTCTTCAGACAATGAGGTGTTGCGATTTCTCAAAGAGCAGCCTTGGCAAGCTGTCTGGAAGAGAACTCCCTCACCTTAGCCACTTTGACATTTTCTGGAAACCAGGAAATTTTACATTCCTTGACCAGAGTCGTGGGGGGGGGGGCGAAGGGCTGTCAGCTTTTCATTAACTGCAATTGATTCCAAATCCTTAATTGGATCTAAATTTTGGACGCTATCCTCCATACTCACAAATATGAACACGAAAAATTTCTTGAATATCTGATAAGGTTTTACCACAACACCAATGGTGTTAAATCAAAGGGGCCATTTGTTGTGGGACAGAGGAAGTACTCATTACCCATAATAACAATAATATAACAGTTTTACTAACTACTAGGGTGCTTGCTAGAAGTACTGACACTGCCTGATGATCCAAACTTTGTAGGTACATGGGGAACAACCGGTGCATCATGTTCACGCTGCTGCATTGGATACATGAATGCATCAGTGCTATCAGCAAGGATCTCCATTCCTTTCATCCACTCACCTGGCGACCATGTCAGTGGCTGCAGCAGGCGATACTGCTTCCCCAAGGCCCACCAGGGCCCTAGAGAGGCACAGGCCGGGTATGGTGGCCCCCAGCATCGGCACACCCACAGTTGCGAGGGACCAGAGTGCCACACCTGTGGGCAGCACCCTTGAGCCAGAGAAGCGGCTGGACAGGTAGCCCCCTGGGATCTGGAACAGGAAGTAGCCCAAGAAGAAGGACGACTGCACCAGGCCGGATATGGAGGGGCCCCACCCAAAATCCTGGGCCATGGGAATGATGGCCACTGACATGTTCACCTTGTCCTGCAAAGAGCCCAAAATCGATGTTGCTTTTTAGCGCTGTCCTGCTTTTTACAAAGTTTCTATTACTATGTAAAACACCACTGCAAGACATAGCAACATGTCCATCATCTCCCAATTTCTTTTTCCTTTTGCTGTTGTTGATTTTCTTCTGAATCGCTTCTGGTTTGCAGCAAACAATTCACACACATCTAGAAGTCGACGATGGGCACACTCTTAAACTGTTAGATTTAGGTCACATAAAAACACATAAATGCATGAACTGGGTTATTCATTTATTCATATATTACTCACCACTCACAGACTGTGGTACTGTTGTTCGCAGCGCGATCAGTGCCATGCAACTGTTCACTGGTTTAGGAACTATACCACGCTAAAGCAACCAATGTGTGTGCCTGGCAATTGTCCAAAGGGACTTTGATCATCTAACAAGGAGCATGAGTCCCAAAACCTTGAATTTGCATAGGGGAATGAGACCATTTCAGCAATACTGCCCAGTACTGATGAGCTGCATCCACTAGGTCGTGCCTATCAGGTCAGTGAAGTGTTCCCCACAGACACTCTCTTGGTGTCTTTCCAGGCGATTGGCAAAGCTGTCCCAGAAATGTGCCAGATGCAATTGACGATAAGTCTGTCTGAGCAGTGCACATCACAACATGAATGTCTCGTGGACGTAGCAAATTTTCGAACACCTGCCTCCAGCCCAAATGCACACACTGTGCCACTGTTCACACCGCAACAACGTGCACAGGATGTGGGACGTATCCCACATCAAAACACCTGTGAACAACGGCGCCCCCACCATGTTGCATATGATGAACGCCCCCGCAGACGCCGCCAGGATCTTGTACTTGCCCCCAAGCGTGGCCCAGGACCACTCCCCCGCCTTCCCCTCCAGGTCCCCCGCCCCCACGTGGGGCGAACAACTGCAGTCGCCCTGCTCGCGCACACCAGGCCGCCCGGGCGACGGGCACGTCGACTCCGCCAGGCCCGTCTCCGCGCCCTGCACGTCCGTCTGGCGCTGCGCCTTCGCCAAGCGCCCGCGGCGACGCGTGGCCCCCCGGCATGACGCCCGGCGCCCGATCGGCGCCAGGCCCAAGTCCATGGGGACGCGATGGACCCATTCGGCGACGCTCCTGCGCGCAAGGCCCGGGAAGATCAAACGGCATCCAGGGCGGCGACCACGGGGAATGGGAGGCCCAGCTCGACCGCCGAAGTCATGCAGCCGTGCTCGGGTCCTGCCGGCGCCAACATTGCCCTGCGGGCATCTCCGCCACGCGCGTGAGCGGACGCACTCCGCCCGTTTCGCGCCAGTCCATCCGTTATATCGTTGGCAATTTATTGCGGGTGCGCGATGTTTGGGAGCAGATTTTTGCCTGCAGTTTGGCGCGCGGGCATTTGCGGCAGTCCGATGCCCCGAGGGCCCACTCACCCGTCGCCGCTTGCGCGGGGCCGCGGCCGATTCGCTCGCAAATGGAGCATCGCCCCTCGCTGCTGGATGGGCGCAGGGCGCACTCTGAGCTCCTGGGCGGGCGCGCAGAGTGGAAGTGCAGAACTGCAGCGGGACGCCGATGGAACGCGTGGTGGCTGGCTACTGGGCCGCCTGCCCTTCGGAAGGACTGGACTGGGGGCCTCGCAGAAACTGGCGGGGAGGCAGGCTAAATGTGACAATCGAAACATGGCGCTGGAAGACGGCGGGCCAGTCGAGAGGCAACCGTACATTAGATGCTCCACTTGCTCTTTGCGAGTACACACCGAGCAACGCGCAATGGCATTCTGCTCCAGCAGCCGTTGCAAGCCACATCCAACAAAGTTCGTAATCCGCTTGGCAGTTATGATTTATATCATGTAAACACCAAAAGTCCATTTTCAGTTTTGGGGAGAGGACTTTAGAATCAATTCGGAATTGCTGCACCACCTTGCCATATGACTATGTGGTGTACTCGTTGGGCCACCCGCGGCTGCAACCGTGTTGAGGCTGGCGTTTTGCTGACAAGAAGGGTGGAGGCGCGTCTGACAGGCAGCCGTTTTGCTGATTGCGGAAGCAACGTCACTCTCCCGGGTTCGCGTCTGGTTGCAGAGGAGATCGCCGCAGAACGGGGCGGACAAGGCGCGCACAAAGCACGCGCACCTGCGACACCAGCTGGAGATGTGTGCGGGAGGGCGAGACCTCCAAAGGGGCGGTGGCACAAAACGGGCAGTGGAAATGTCTCTTGGGCCTCTGCCGCGACAAGTGCCAGTCACCTGTCCATCCAAGCCGTAAACAGCACGGATTGCAGTCGCCGGACCACAGAAAAACAAAGAAGCCGCGCTCCCCCCTTCAACCAACCGAGGTTCACTCACAATCACGAACCTCCGCCACCAGCATACTTGTGTTCAGGAAGTCGACCTCCATCAGCCACGTCCCGTCGCGCGCCGTGGTCCCCGCCACCACCTCCGGGAACCTCCTCATGAACCCCGCCGTGGACTCCAGCGCCGTGGGCCGCCCGAACATCTTGTTGAAGCAGTACCGCAGCGCGTAGAAGTCCGTGGGGAACATCACGTCCGCAGTGCCGAACTCGGGGTCCAGGTAGTCCCAGTGGTCCACCGCCTCCCCGGCCACCACCGACCGCACGCTGGGGCCATTGGCCCCCGGCATCACGGGCCCCGGCAGGACGTCGAAGTCCGCGAATATGCACTGCGCGCGGGGGGCAAATTTCTGGATGGCCCTCAGGAGCTTCAGCTGGCCGGTGGGCAGGTAAACCACGCCGGACTTGCCCCACACGGCCAGGCTCGCCGGGTGGGCGCCGCCCGGGCGCGGCCGCAGCATGGTCTCGTGGGAAGCCAGCCAGGAGTCGAATCCCCACATGGGGGATGGCCGCGGCGCGTGCTTGTGGTCCCAGGCCTCCTGCGCCTCGACCAGGAAGTCCATGCACTTGTGGATCAGGGGGTCCTCCACGCCGTAGAAGAGCTCCTTGTGGGACGGGGGGCGGGCGGGGGTGCCCGGCGGGGAGCGCCGGGCCTGCGGGAAGTCGCGGTAGCCGGGCAGGACGGGGTGGTCCGCGGGCATGACCTCCGCCTGCCACGCCCAGCGGTCTTCCGGGTTGAAGACCACCTGCGGGCGTCGGACCAAGGGACGTCAATCTGACGCTCGCGAGAAGCAACGCGGCGACGCCTGTGTCCGGTTGACGATGCAGCCCAGCTGGTTGTCTCTTGAGGACCGTGCACCGTGCACCCCGGAAGCACTTCCGCTGCAACTTCCCCGAAGCTGCAGCGTGGCCAGTGCCTTCATCCTCAGAAGATGACAATTGCCATAGAGTATTCACAATTTGTTGACATACAAAATCCCTTGACGTGTTGTCGGAGCAGACCTCCTGCAGCCGGCGCTGCTCAGGCGCCACTACAATGGACGCATGGCAGGTGCATGTTGTGGTGAGTGCAGATGGTTGCGGTGCACCAAGGAACATATTGGGTTGACTAGTGACAAAGGAGCTCATTTGCTGCACGTGCACGTTGTGCGACGACTTCCCACACCGTGTCCCGCGAGCACGCCAACGGTTGCCGGTTGTGTTTGTGTTGGGCAACCACGGGTGAAAGGCTCCGCAGCCCCAGGGGGGCTCGCCTTAATGCGTTCAACCAGCAGCACTGTGCCGCGGTCAGACCGAGCGCCGTGCATTCTCTTTCCGTGGCCTTGGCCACTGACCGCGGATCGGATCGCTTCCCAAACTTCGGACAGACAGCTGGTGCGACAACTTTGATGTTCTTGGTGCACAAACCATGGCACCAGCTGATTCCTACCACCTGTCACCACCACTTGAACGTTCCGAAGGTCGAAAGTGACGTCTGGCGCCAAGCGTCACACACGCCATGCATTCGCCGGACCACTCCCCGCCCACGCGTCCAGTTCGCGCAGGGCGCGGACGCCAAGGCGTCGCCAGCCAACCGCGCGGCTTCCCACCTTGTCGTGCGGCAGGTTGTCCAGCACCTCCAGCGCGATCAGGAAGCAGTTCCTCGAGTGCGAGATCTTCTCCTGGACCTCCAGGGCGCTCTCGTTCACCACCCGCACCTTGTCAGCAAGTCCGGCCTCCGCCGCCCGCCGGCCCTGTGCCTCCGCCAGCGCGGGGCTGATCTCCAGAATCACGTACTCCGTCAATCTGCCAAACTCCCGCGGCGACGCGTCCCTCAGGTGGCCGAGCACGTCCACCATGCACGTCCCGCTGCCTCCACCAACTTCAATTATTTTGAACTCTTCGTCATCATCCCTGTCGCGGGCCTGCAGGCAGTTGAGGATGTGGGAAGCCAACGCCCGGCCGTACCATGGCCGGAAGATCTCCACGGGCGTCAGCCATGCGCCGCCGCCGGTGTCGTAGTGGCGCTGCACACGCAGGTGGTACTCGCGCGGGCCGGAGAGGGAGCGGAAGTCGATGGGCTGCCGGAGGCCCCTGTTGGCCTCGCCGATGTGGGCGTGCTTGGCGAAGTAGCCCTCGTCCTTGTTGTACAGGAACTCTTGGAGGAAGTCGCGCAGCAGCACGGGGTGGGGAGGCAGCGCGGCGCAGCCGGATAGAGACCTATTGGAGCAAAGCTAATGGAGTCAAGGGGTGGAATGTGCCGTGACAATACGAGCAAAGAAATGCTCCCAGTTTCTCAGAAACTGGATAAAGGATGCGAGGCGATGGATGAAACAGTGCCCGGCGTACGGGGTGCGTTGCCCGATTGGTACACCAAACACGCCGGGAATTCGGGACATCAAGGACCAGCGAGACTGTGCATGAGCGGGCGACACCTGTGGGCTGCAGATGTGGTCGATCCACAAACCTGAGCCACAAAACTGCGTCTGCTACGGTATGGGGATCCCAATTTCACAACTGAAGAGTCCCTGAATGCGCCCTGTGGTCACAGGATGCACACAACTTACTTAAGGCCTGGGACTGGCGAGCCAATCTGTGCGTTTTGTTCAGTATGAATTTTGCCATCGCAAACAAAGCTTCACAGTGAAATTCTGAAAACCAAAAGAACTAAGAAATGGAAACAATGTCTACAACAGTGTGTGCAATATTGGAGCCATTGCTGCCACCCATGCCGCTATACTTATTACAGTAAGACACCATCGGGATGGGGGAAGATTCTGCAAATGGGCCATCAGTCAACAATAGCAATCAGTCAACTATAGCAAGCAGTCATGATTCACCCATATCAATATTCATCAATAGTCAATAATAATGATCGAGATAGCCATGCTAATCAAGTTGGGAAAAGATACCAAGTCGACTTTGGTGCAGCAGCAAAGAAGCAATAG
>CAJHUC010001472.1:0-74550 GCA_905146915.1 Ostreobium quekettii
TGCTGATGAGGAGTGTGCTTTGCATTGCAGGATTGGACTACGAAGTAGTGTGTGGTCTGTGGAACCGAGAATCAGAGCACAGGGCAGTGGAAGGCACATCGGCGACAGCTCAAAGCACGTCACGTGGGCCGTCTTTCAGGTGTTAGTCTCAAACAGCGATGTGTGAAACATCACATGGTGTGCAACGCATGTGGCATTGATCTTTGAAGCCTGCTGAATGAGTGTCACATGACTTCACACCAGTGTCGTTTGTACCGGAAGCTTCACACTCCATTGGGCTGGGCCACGTGATCTGCTTGTTTGGTAATGGAGTCGTTTTAGCTTGCACCAGTGCAGCTTACTGTCGTCCAGGCTGACATGATAGACAGTCGCACGAATTGTTTGCAGTCAGTTGCCAGCAAGTGCTGGACAGCGTTGCCAAACAATGTATGATAGCTATGATAACCAAACAATAAGGTGTCATTAATAACATAAACTGCGCAACGAAAATGTTCCTGGTAATAGTGCAGCATACTGTAGAAACCAATGTACAGAGCTCAATATAGGATCCAATTCCGCAGGTAACTTGTGTTGGGCCAGCATTGGCAAAATGATCGCAAGGACTTCTCCGATCCACTAATGTAACAGCGTACTTGAGTGGCTGCTGGTATGAGTTTTGCCCATTTTCTTGTTGAGTTGTCCTTGCAGCTTGGATTTTGTACCCTCCCTGCTTGTATACTACCCCACTCCCTTGTCCGCTCAAAGTCCATCAAGTGCACCGGCATGTACTGCTTATGTCGTCACTGCCGTTGCACAGTCTATGTCCTGGGAAGGGAGGAGAGGAGTCGGAGGGGAGGCAGGGGGTGGGGTGGGGTGGGGGTTGGGCCGGGCTGGGAGGCATGCAGATTAAAGTATTGAAGACATACTCATAAGAATCTGTCCGTGCTTGTAAGGGGCGACTCCCGGTGGTTGGGCGTGGCATCAGCTTCCTTCAGCGACCGGCTAGCTCGACTTTCCGAGTCTGGGAACGTGTACCTGGCGGAGTTTGACGTCTGACACCTTGTCGTCGCTCCAAACGAGGGAGCTACAACTGGCCTGACACATCTCCAACACTACCCTGACTGTTTGAACCAGTACAACGGTTGACACTGGAGAACATATTGCTACGTGGCCGTCCATAGTGGCGCAAGAGGAATTTCAGGGGCTTGTGTGCACTATTCAGTGCAATGACTCAACACACGACCCCTCCACTTTCTGCCCCCGCTGCTGCGCAGGGTGTGAATGGAGGTCATATATGGAGATCAATGTTCTCTTGGGTTTAATGACTTGAAGCCAAACTGACCCAGGAGTAGGTCGACCCCCTATAGTAGCGCAAGTTGCGTGAATGATGTACATAACTTTTGCAAGGTAGGGATGGAAAATGACGCTCTGTTTTGTGATGATCTATTGCCCTTCACTCTCTCCCACTTCCCTGACATGCATGGTCCTCGTGGCAGTGGAACCGCATATTTGGGTTTGGCATCGGCCTCCGTCAGGTGGCTGTGCATTCATGTGCCTCGTTGGAGACAGGGGCATGCCCAACTGCAGTGCTTTGCTGTGCTGTTGACTGTACAATATGGCCTCCACTTCTCGTTTTGTACCATTCCACGAATGTGCGGCATGGCAGACCTCACATGAAACCAACAGTTCGCGAATTTGTGTTGCGCGCCGCAGCTATTTGATGGCAAATACGTATCAAAGCTGCTGCCAGATTCATCCCGACAAGGCTCCTGGTGAGCCGCCCACCCAGTTTCTGCACATCATCTAAAAGAGGGCACATCATCCATTGTTAACGACACACCAGAAGCAGCATTTGCAGGAAGGAATATAGAACTCTCATCAGGCCCACGCTACCGACTATATGCAGTCGCCAATGGGGCGGGTCCCATAGCGGACTGCACACAGCACAACCACCACGTCAAACCCCACGCCCATGGCACCCCATCATCAGCGCGAGACAACCATTCGGTTGTCCCAGGTTGCCACAACCCGAGAGTCCCGGTTATCAGCAGAAAAATGTGACTCTTAGCCCGCACCCCCGCCCGCTTTTTTCCCCCCAAGCCAGCGCTGGGGAGGTCAAGGGCGCGGCGACGTCCCTGCGCCGTGACATATCCCCGGCTGCGCACGGCGACGCCCCAGGGCGCCGACGGGGAGAGCCACCGGGCCCAGCCGGCGCACCTGCTGGCCGCGACGCCGTGCACCCTGCCGCGAAGGCCCACGGCGACCGACCCGGGTGAGCGACCGACGGCCCGAGGGCTCGCGATGCGCCGATCCGAATCGCCCCAAGTTGTCACCCGCGCCTGGCCGCCAATGCCCGGGGCGCTGGCGCGACGGGGGCCTGTTGCTTAGCGCGATCTTCCCCTCTGGCGCCGGAGCCCTAAAGTACAGCGGCTCTGCGCCGGTGTTTCGAGCCATGCGCCCTGAACGCGTGCAGGGCGGCCGATTGCGGGGCAGGGTGGGAGGCAGGTGGAGGGAGAGGGCCACTGGAAAAGATTGCCACCGGGGCTTGGGCGCCCGCTGTCGAATCAGTGGCAGGGATGGCGGTTCACGACGCGCGGTTCGAAGCATGCCGACTTTGCCAGGCCCCTGCGCCTTTCCCCGTGCAAGAAATCGCGCGCGCGGACGGCGCCATCGGCAGGGAGCCCTGCGGCCCGCGCGGCGGATCCGCGACGCGATCAAGAGCAGAGTCGCGCCCTTCTAGCCGGCCGCGCGCTCGATGGCGGAGGGCGCGGGTCGTCCGGGGCCATGCATGGTTACGGCAGCTGCTGGCCGGGCCCGAGGCGCCAGGCTGTTTGCCGCAGGCCAGGGCTGCTCTTGCCCACCCATCACACATCCACCCTCTTCGCGGCAGACTTCCCAAAGCATGCGTGAGGTTCCTTGCCCCAGGCATCCGCCATCCTGACGTAATCTTGCCTTCACAGCGGTGGCTTGGGGCGCAATTCAGCTCTTTGGGCCCCTGAGCCATGTCCTGGCATCATGAAGGCCTGTTCACACCGGATGCATGTTCACCCCGATAAAGTGCTTGTCACTCCGGAGTGCATTGCAGCGCTGCGCTGGCGCCCTCGTGCGACCAAGGCATTGAGCGCGGTGGGCGTTTCCCCTTTTGCTCTCACGGTGGCCTTCCTGTGCACAGGGCCATGGGCACAGGGCTGGCTGGCGACAGCGACGTGGGGGGGTCGCCCACGGCGGCAGTGACCAGGGCTCTGGAGAGCATGGGGTGCACCGTGTTCTACCAAAAGCCCCTCACCTCCAGCGACGCCAACGGTTCCGGCAGGGTGGTTGTGCCCAAGGTGTGGGCCTTGGCCGCCTTTGGGGTGGGGTGGGGGGGAGTGCGCTCGTGGTGGCAGAGAGACGGTTGGCTCGCATGGGATAAGGACTTGTGCGTGTGGTTGCTGCGTTCGCAGCTGTTTAACTGCGATGGGGCTGCAGATGTTCGCCGCGCAGGTGCCAGGCGAAGTCCCACTGCCTTTGGTTGGTTGTGTGGCTTGCCAACACCCTCAAAGCTGTCCATGTGGCTAAAATTGGCTTGAAAAAAAGGTTAATTTGGTGCAGTGATGGGCCACTGCACAGGTCAATCTGCCGTCTCCACATTCACCATCTGTGCTGCAGCCTTGGGTTCCATGGCTGTATGGCAGCTGGGGTGCCTGCTCTCTCACATCTTTTTGGTTTTCATTGAGTATGCCCTTGCTCACTGCTGTGGAGATGCCCACACAGGTGTGGCTGCCCATGGATAGGTATGCTGCACACTTGCCTTTACAGGGGTCAATGTTTGATGCAGGCTCCAACTCTCAATGTGCAGCTGTGTGGGCACAAATGTGTCCAAATTTTCTGTCTTGAGTGATGGCCATATGATGTCGATGAATCTCCCCTCTAAACTGCAGGCTGTGGCAGAGCAGTATTTCCCACATCTTGACAATCAAGCAGGGGTGCCCATCGAAGCAGCGGACACACTGGGGAACAAGTACACCTTTCGATTCAGGTGCAGTTTGCTTGCTTCCCTCATTCACTGAAGGGAACAGCCGATCTGCCATGGATACTTTCCACAGATGAAAGTGCTTGGGATGCTTGAGTTTGGAAAGTCCATGCAGACGTTTATTTCCCAAATTGTGGGGATAGTTGCTAATTTGGAGTTGGTAGTTTCAGACCTGAAAGAAAGGCCCTTTGTGCTGTACTTGCTATAGTTGTGCTTGACGAGACCGGTGCGACGTGCCCTTTCTGAGATATGCTCTTATTGCAGCACACATATCATCGATGTCAATGCGCCAATTTTGCGGGCGAGTATGAAGTGGAAATTGCTGTCACAAACAATTCCAAAACATGTGCACAGCATTGCATGATTTGTACCCTGCCAATTCCCTGTCACCAAACAACTTGCTCACAAACATGCACATTTGTACAACATACTCTGAGGGTGGGTAAGGGATATTTTTGCCCTTCATTGTTTTGCTGATCCTCATCTCCAAACTCTCTGCCATCGCATGTGCTGGGCAGCGGTAAGCACAGGTGTGTTGCTGTGCCAATGGCAGCCAATGGGTTGACTGAAGTGTGTGGGTATTTGCAAGGTTCTGGATAAACAATCAGAGCCGCATGTATCTCTTGGAGGGCGTTAGTGAAATGCATCAGCGATACGACTTGAAAGTTGGAGATGTGATGATATTCGCCCACCTACCAGACAGCAGCTTAATAGTGGCAGGTAGACCTATGACTGAGGTAAGAGACTCTGCATAGCTGCCAGCAAAGTGAGTGAACTAAAGTAGCAATTCTTTTGTACGATGAGGTCCCCAGGTGTGCTCCACAAAGGCAATATGCTACATAACAGTTCTGCCACTCTTGCATTGTCTTGGAGTGAATGTCATCCTCTCCACAACAGGGCTCTTAGCACCTGTTTTTAGGTGAGCCATTGCAACCACTGGCTGCCATCCAACTCCTTGAGGCTGGTTGCTATCAGCCCGGGCATATGGGACAGCAGTGCCCTGTGTCATTCCTTGTCCTTTACTTTTGCATTCTGCAGGCAAGATATCTTCCAGTCACCAAAGAGCAGTCAGAGCCACTGCTGTATCAATGCACAATGCCTGAAGTGGGGCACCCATGTTGCACCATCTTCCAATGAGAACATTACAGGCGCCATGTGTGTGTGTTTATGCATAATTTTGCTCTGATTCCTTGCCATAATGGACAACACACTAGCCTCTCCCCTTCAGGGCGATAGTATGCATGTGTGTGGCCTAGATGTTGTGTCCCAAAGGAAACACTTTCTGCCTGCTCACCAACTTCATGCTGAGACAAGAATCGTTCTGAATGATGAACATATTATGTTTGCGTGAATGTTGCCTTGTGTGTCTGGTGTGAAATTGATGGCAGCTGCAGCGATACTGCGTTTATGTTGCTCAGGAAGACAGCATGAGGAAGCCGCCATTAAGGCGGGTCAACAATCCCCAAAGCGGCGTGAAGAGGGACTTGGTACGATGAATACGTCGTCTCTATGCTTCCCTCGAAAGAGATGTTGTACGTGATGGCTATTCTATGGCTATGAGGCACATGGCCACCCGTCGGCCGGTGTCCATGGTACCAAGACGGTGATTGGAGGCAGTTTGTGGGTAACAATGTTGTTGGGATGGAGCTGGGCGGATGGTCTGTCGCCGATCTGAATGTTTGTGACCGAATGGATCTTTGGCATATTGGTGACGGCATGTCTGCATGTGCCTCGCAGCAAAAACGTGCATCCAAGCCCACCCCAAAGTCATCACAATCCAAACGACTGCAAAAACGGAGGTTGCAAGGAGGTGAGGCTACGCACGGATGTTCGAATACCCAAGGTCTGTTGACAGCATGAACCGTAGCAAGTCGACAGTTGTTAAAACAGGCAATGAACGTGCACTGGCGGACGTGCACTTGGGAACAATGCAGCTTGTCAAAGTGAGGGATGCTTTGACATTAAGTGCTCTAGAATGCAAGTAAATCTAAAAATAGCTGAAAATATTGGCATATTAATGTGTCGAAAAGTTGCAACAGACAAACCCCTTACGCTTGGCAGGCGGCGACGGTCACAGAAACATCCAACCTGTGTTTCTTCAGTGTCCCGAGGCAGCAGCTCTGCACCTCGTCACAATGCTCAATATTTTTGTCCTTGCTCACCTCCGTTGCTGGAACTAACATGGAAGCTCTGGCGGAAGTGCAACATGGGAGAGGGCAGCTTTACTGGTCGTGCTTTGGCACATTCAGGAAGTTAACGTGGTCCAAGTGATGTCATTTTGTGATGGACTGCTAAGTGCAGAATTGAATAAGTTGTCGTTGAGGCCCGCACGACGTGCTGGACAATAGATCCTGTGGACCGAAATTTGTCCTTTCTTCAGCGCGGAGCGTCGTTCTCGCAGTTTTGCATTTCCAAAGCTTGCTTTCGCCATGCGTGCGAACACGCTTTGGACTTGTTGGGTATCCGAGCCAATAGTGTGTGGGACAATGAAAAGAGATTATGATACATCGTGCAAGGAAACAGCTCACCAAGTAACGAGAGAAGCGAATGCCATTGCCTTTCGAACTGCCGCAATATCGCTGCCCATCACTGCTGTGTTCTGGGTTCCTCTGAGTTTGTTGCAACAGCTTCTACCATATGCATATCTGTATTGACTTGTCCCACATGTATGCAGGTACTGCACTAGACAGCATTCCTCTCACTCTGTATTCACACAGGCCATCCGCGTCTCGTGCTGACAGTCGTCCAAATGATTCTACCCCCATGCAGACAAGCACCTGTGAAACCCAATACTGGCTTCAATTTGATCATTATTTGCCACCGGTTTTCGCTGAAGATCAGTGCTGTCAGTATTCGACAGACGCCGACAAGTTTCCAGATCGTAAGAAAGACAACTGTGCAAAACTGTGCAATATTCACGGAAACGGGCTGAGGCTGGCCAGGATGTGATTTTGGCCCTGGCCGCAAGGGACTGCAAGACTCTACGTAGATTTTGGTACGCTTAGCCTGAATTTGACGCTAAGGTCAAAAAACCCCTTGCCCCCCTCCTTGTGTCGATGCCAGGATGGCACAGCACCGTTACCTAATAGCCTGAGAGACAACTTTCAAGATATATTTGAGAAAGATAATAACCAGAGTTTCAGTGATTATAGAGGGACTGTAAAATGAGATTCTAAAAGCCATGGCAAGCGATGGTGGCAGCCCCGAAGGCTCTTGATTGAGACAATATGGGGCCTTCCTTCAAGATTGAACTCTCGAGGAGGTTTTCAGCAGCTGACAAGTTGTTTGCCAATGATCAGTGGCGTTTTGTGCATGTCCATAGCTTATGTCCTTTTGTGGCAACTGCATAGTATGTCAGTGTCACAGGCGTGGAGCCCCCCTCCCCCCAGCGTCAAATTGAGACAGCAAGCGCACGAAATTCAACATAGTACCTTCCCTAACCTGGAGTGGCCATGGTGCAGCGTTGGTGTTTTGCGAATCAGATTTAATGGTTGCAGTGTTATGCTGCGCCAGATGGGGTCTTTCGAGCCATCCCTGACGTGGTTCCACAGCCAGAGAGCAAGGTGTTTTCTCAGCACGGGGTGTGGACAGCAACCATAGAGATAGTGGGTGGGTGCCCTGGCGTTGCACACAGCCTCCCCTTTGCTGTGCAAGACGCCTCGCCTGATGTCTAGCGGAACTTCTATGGTTACCTTTTGGCGCACATACAGGAAAAGCTCTTGCTCCGTGTTCATTCCTCACGGACACATGACACCGCCCCAGTGTTCTTCACAGTCGAGAATGTCCAGTTCAGTGCAGAGGGTTATTGGCTTTTGGAGGATAGGCACAGCCACATTGGACACCACACATATTGTGGCTCCCACACATTGCATCTGCGAACGGCTGCTGGTGTGAAGCAATGAAGGGTCTGGGAAGGCAGTAGGAAAGGATGCCCAGTGCCTGTGTCGGTATCCAAACGAATCGCATTTATCTGTTGTTTGGATCTTTAGTACAAACCTGGATGCACGAATCGACAGGGATTGTTCCAATGAGTTGCAACACCAGGTTGTTGATGTGGGGCAGCCTGTGACACTTCTCTTTCAAAAAGCAGCTTGCCGTTGGCTTAGGACAAGAGACTGGAGAGTCAAGTCCCCAATGACTGGAATGGTCTTGTTTCATGCTATTGCACTGCTCCCAGCAACGGATGCACAGTAGTGAATAGCACACAAAGTACATGGGGCCCATGGCCCCTGATCTCGATTGTCGCTATTGGCGTTCTGCTGATAAGCTCAAGTTGTTTGATTGCAGGGGAGATGTACCAAGCCTATTTCGACTCCCAGGAGGACGCCATAGAGGCCTTTAACGCGGCTGGGTATGCGTAGCAGGCGCCAAGGAGCGTGGGAGACATATGTGTGAGACTTGTTGACAGTCTCACCCACCTTAGGGTAGGTATTAGTGCAGGCAAGGAGGTTGGCCGGGGATTTGGCGTCCCGAGTTGCTGGCCTTTATGGCAAACAGTTATTGCGGATGGCGTTTGACTGCATTGACACAGAATCCCAGAACCCCGAAGTCTGGCGCGTAGCTGAACATCCTCAGGGCCTTGTGGTCCAGTTGTGAACCAGCCAGAGCTCTTGCATACACCAGATGTGGGTGCTCTGCGCTTGTGCTGCTGCCTGCTGTGCACATACCATTGGGGTTGTGAGGTGCCTTGGGTAAGGCAAGAGGAAAAGCACCAGAGCATATAGAGGCAGCATTGTAGTATTATCGCGAATTGCATGATATGCCCGTTGACACCATCCATGGGCGCGATGGAGAGGAGGAACAAGGAGGGGCCATGTTTTGCGTGTAGAACAGTGATCATTGTAAGGCGTCTGACAGCGGCATGGCTAAAATTGCTCCTAAAAGCGCAACCACAATGGCTGGAGACTTTTTGGGGCAGCTGGTGTACACTTGCTCATAGATTGGCAAGGACGCATCCTGCCAGGTGTGTGAGTTCATTCAGATGCAGCCAACATCTCCACGAATCTGGTTATGGGGCTGCACATTGGACTGCCCCACACCGTGTGGTGCTGGACTGCTGATCTGGAGCGTTAAATTCAAGACCATCGGCCCAGAGCGGGCAGGCATGATGCATAGTACTGGCAACGTGCACCGGTCCACTCCCCGTTTGGCAACGGGACAGGCCCAAGGCCAGTGGGCGACACTTGTGGGTGGTGTCAGGCGGTCAAGCCATGGAGGCGCATCTCAAGAGGCGTGGGGCTGTTTCAACGAACATCATGCCTGTAACTGGGTATTGTGCTTTTCTGGGCGGCCGCCACTCTGCTCAGCCAGAACTGTGATGGCCCCAACAGAGAAGTTGACGACTGAAGGACGGTGGAAACCAAGAGATAGGAACATGTGGAGGGCAGAACCCAGAGAGCGAGCAGTGATCCTTAAATTACATGCACAATGAAATCAATGAAATCAGTGAAATCACAAAAGAGCAGCATCCACAGCGTCCACGCGTCGGACGTCATGCAGCCAACTGCATCCTGCCCGTCTCCGCGCCTTGCACAGACTCCACATCCTTGCGATGTTCCCTTTTATCCTTCTGGACTAGCGACCTGGCGGCAATCTTCCATTTCACGGCTTCTTCCAGCCCCTCTCCAGGATACCCGCACGCCTTGAGGGCAGAAACCATTGCCAGTAAATCGCGCTCCAACAGCTCCTTCAGTCGGCTGGTCTTCATGACCTCATGCATCAAGGCCTCCAGGGCGTCGTTCCTGGCAGCAAAGCCATCGCCAAGTTTGCACACGCCAATGAGCGCCCTCGACAGATAGTGAACGGACACTGCCTCAATTCTGTGCTGCTTGAGGACCTCTTTGACGAGGGCCTGCGCCCCCTCCCCTTCAACCAGGCCCATCTCGATGGCCGCCTCGAGCAAGAGCACCAGCGTCCTGGGTTGCAGAAGCTTCAGGCGCCATGCCCTGGTGATGTGGCGCAGCAGGACGGTGGGCACAGGCAGATTCTGGATGTCGAGGTTGGGCAGGCCGCAGAACACGCGGCAGACCTCATTCTCTGTCAGCTCCTGGAGGCGCGACTCTTCAGAGATCCACTCCAGCATGGTGTCCAGGGCACCGGGGGGGCTCACTTCGATGGCGGCAAGCCTCCCGAGGACGCCAGCGACGTCACTGGGGAGGAGCTGCTCAAGGTTGAGGGGCTTGGAGATCTCGCCAGCTATCCTGATGATCACATCCTCACCGACGCCTCCCAGTCTGGAGAGGCTCATCAGGGTGCTGCACCACCCCTGCGGGCTCACTGCGTGCAGGCGCCTGTCTGTGATGAGCTCGGCTGTCAGGGCCCGCGTCAGGTTTGGGGATTTTGCATTCAGTCGTTGGAGGCTGCGCAGGATGCCGACGATCCCCTTCTCCGACATATTCCACAGCCTGCTGGGTTTGGCGATCTCGTTGAGCAGGAGGGCGTACTGGGCCTTTTCGGTATAGCCCAGCTTGGTGAGAATCATGAGTATGTTCGCCAGGCTCGCTTCTGTGAAATCCGCGATCCTCTCCACCTGAAGCACCTCGTCGCCCAGTGTCTTCAACATCCTGTCGGGACACCGAGTGCTCAGCAGGCCCAGCATAGACCACTGCCCGACAGGCCCCGTCTGCAATCCTGCTGAGCCCGAGGGTGCTTGTGACTCCCTCGCCGCACCGATGAGCACCGCAGCCAGGGCGCCTCCAGCAGGCCGAAGGCGTAGATCACGTTGGACAGGCCCCGCTCAGTGAACCTGGCCAGCCTCCCAGGGCTGACGATCTCCAAAGCCAGGTCCTGAACACTCGGGTCAGATACTCCCCAACACTCCCAGCCATGGTGGACACAGGTCAAAACTCCGTGAAGCTGTGCAGCCTGTCTGGCTTCGTGGCTTCCCGAACGAGCGCGTCCACGAGCACCTCCTCACGCGCCATCAACACACCCATGCTGTAAATCAGGGTTGCGAGCGTCACGTTCGCCATCTTCTCCAGCCTGCCCCCCGAGCACACCTCCTCCCGCACCGCGGCCATCACCCTCCCGTCGTTCAGCCCCATCTGCGCGAATCCATACACCACGTTGGCCAGCCCCTGGTCCTTGAGCCCCCTCAGCCTGCCGGGCCTGACGACCTCTGCAGCCAGGGCCCCCAGCATCTCGCCCTCCCTCACGCCCATCCCCCCCAGAGCAAACACCAGGTTCGAGAACTCCTGCTCTCCGAAGGTCTCCAGAAACCCAGGCGCCCTGGCCCCAACACACAGCGCCTCCGCAGCATTTTTCTCCCTGATCCCCGACAGGCACAGTCCGTAGGCCACGTTCGCGAACTGCCGGGCGTCCAGCGCCCCCCGCCGGCCCTCCCGGCTCAGTTCCGGCCCGACACCCGAGAGCAGCCTCGACACGGCCTCCGACACTGCCCGCCCGTCCCTGTGCAGCGTCCCCAGGCCGTACACCAGCACGGCGAAGTTGCGGGAGCTGAATGCCTTCAGCCCGCCACCCGAGCGCGTCACCCTGTCCGAGATCGCGTCCAAAAGGGGGCCGGAATGCAGCCTCAGCTTCGCGCAGGCATGAATCACATCAGCCGCATCCCTGGGGGACATTTTATCCGCCACGGCCGTGGCGGTCGCCGCCAGCCGTTTCAGCTCCCCCGCCGGCGGATGCCCGTCCAGTTTCTTCAGCCGGTTGAACGCCGCGGCGACATGAGAAGGCTCGAGGTCCGCATCCCCGATCTGGCCCAGCCTCGCCAGGACGGCCTCCCACCGCCCGTCTGACCGAAAATCCACAAAGGCAGCGGCGGCGACGAATGGGCATGAGCCTCGCCATCGACGGCCACATCGACCCTCCCGTCGGGTCGGATCCACGGCCGTGGGCGCTGCCCTGGCCGCGTCGAAGGCCCTCAGGCTGATGAGGCGCGTGACGCAATCGCGTTCAAAGAAGGACCGCCGTGACGCGCTCGGCCAGAGGTTGTCGACACCGCAAAAGACGCGACCGGAAGCGATTGGCGCGTCCCGAATCGCGGCGGCGGCGGCGACCCAGGCCGCCTGCAGATCGATGCCCTGGCCTCTCGGCAGGCGGCTCAAGGATCTGCCCAGCATCGCCTGCGGGGAGGCGCGACGCGCCGCCGGCGCTGCCTGTGGCGGCCGACCGGAGAGCACGGTCGATGGCTCTGGTGGCTGTGGAGCCCTCCTGTTTTGGGCGTCCAGGGCCTAACCTAAAAGCAGTGGAAACGGTAGGTACGAGGTGGGAGGCGGTGGGGAGCCGGGTTGCATTCACGGCGAAGCTGGGATGCAGCGTGTTGTCCCCATGTGCGGACGTCCCACACCCGTGTTCCACCAGCCTTGGACGATCGCGCGACAAGGTTGAGGTATCCGACCTTGGACCTGTGCGCCGCCGGCCAGGGGCGCTGCGCCCTGCTGTGGCTCTTCTCACTGACCTCTGAACCATTTCTTTGGAATGGATCCCCGCTGGACCAAGGAGACCGGCTGCCCGACTTGGGGGTTCTCGATCGTGATCTGCCGCAACGCCCAGAACAAGTACCTGGCCGTGAACGAGACCCGCGACCGCGGCTGGTGGGTGCCGGGGGGACGGCTGGAGCCTGGCGAGGACTTCTTCCAGGCTGCGCATCGAGAGACCAAGGAGGAGGCCGGGATCGACATCTCCATCAAGGGCATCCTAAGGGTGGAATACTCGCCCATGGGGAGGGCTGGCGCCAGGCAGCGGGTGATCTTTTACGCCGAGCCGGCGGACGAGTCCCAGGCGCCCAAGAGCCAGGCGGACGAGGAGTCGCTGGAGGCGCGGTGGGTGAGCGTGGAGGAGTTCATGGCGCTGGGAAAGCTGCGGGGGGGAGAGCTGGTGGAGTGGGGAAGGTACCTGGACGCTGGTGGGGCGGTGTACCCGAGGGAGGTCCTGGCGGACGAGGGCGACGAGGTCTGGGCGCCGACGGGGTGAGGGGGCCCGTCTCGAGATGTCTCGGGATGGCTGCAGGGTGGGAAGAGGGGGCTGGGAAACGAGGAGGAAGCATGCAAGCTGATGTCAATTTGACACTCCCTTGTCCATCGTTCCACACTTCAGCAGTTCCAACCCGGCTCGAAGGACAGTCTGTGAGAAGCAACCCCTCTTAGGCTTACACACTCCAAGCTGGTCACATATCACCACGGCTACTGCAGCACAGGCATGTGATGCGGCCTTATGGCCATCCCTCTTCCACGCCATTCTCCTCCCTATCGTTGCTTGGACACCTGGAGGTGGCAGGCGATGATGGTCGCCTGGAGCGCCCCTCCTTGCAATCCATAGCTATTTGTCACTAATCACGAACATTGATCATTAGCGTGGGTGGACTCTCAAGACCCTGGCCGAATATATGTGGCCAGCACCAGCGCCAATCAGGGTTGGATCCTGGGCAAGGGTTTTGTGCGGCAAGTTCAACCTTGAAAACGTCGCACATTTGGGGCCGATTGGCAGCATCTCCAGCGCACCTCGCACGTGCGTTGGACGCCAAGGCCCACCAAGCAGTCGTCCCTAAATGCACGAAATTGTCACCAACCTGGCCAGCCATTCGGCATCAGTTTTACATTTTGTGAACAATTCCAGCTCACAAACACCCCCAAACTGCACATAAATTTTCCAAAAAAAGCACAGATGCAGCGCTTGCTCCATTATCGATATGATTCTTGAATTATACAGAGGTCTTGTGCCTTTCATTCATGGAATCTCAATCAGCTAGCTCATTCTTACAGTCCCCTGTTTGTTTTGTTCTCCTGTTTGCAACGCCCGGCGAATGCTCATGCCAAATCTCAGAGAGAGCTATGGTGTTGTGTCCGTCACCATCTGTCAGTCACACGTCAGTATGAAGGAACATGACATGGCAGCGATTTCAACACTGCCGCAAGTGTCGATGTTGACCGCCAGCAACTGAGGGCACATTTTTATTCCAGTTTTCAGCAACGTGCTTCTGGGCTTCAATTCCACATGTCGCTGGCACTTGTGATGCCATACTGCCCCACGTGTTGCATTCTATGCAGTTATTCTGCAGTGGTTGGATAGGGCTCCAGCCGAATCCCAGGATAATGATGTTGTTGCAAGTTGTCATCACCGCAGCTTGAATATTCACTTTCCATTTCGGCTTAAGCTCTAGAATTCAGTTTTTATGGTGTCGTCACATTATAGTTCAGTCAAGCGTTTATTCTAGCTTATGCGGAAAAATGTTCACTGCAGTGTGGCCTTTTAGCACTGCCAAACAGACCCAAAGCCTCCTCTGTGATCAGAAGAAGACAACTCCCTGGGCACTGTCGACTTACGGCCACAGCTGTGTCCTGTGAAGGGAGCATTCCGCCGTCCACATATGTGTCACCGGACGCAGTGGTGCTCAGACAGCGTTGATGGTGAATTGAGCTGTCCAGTATCCCATGCGATGCCCTCAGATTCATGGGCGCTTGGACATGCCTCAAAGACATCAAGTCAATTCCATGACTTTCGGTGGAAAATAAGGCCTGCACAGCGCCGTGTTTCGAACAGATTGAAGCGCATATTTTATCACAGACACCATCTCTGAACTTATGCAATACGCACTCACATTTCAATTGTGCAACCAGGCAGAATCCTGTCAAAACGTTGGCGGCACCAGAAACAACACGCAATTTACAGATGTTTTGAAGTAATTTGTGTTCGTACTTGTGTCCTAGGAGAGCCTTCCCTCAGTAAAGAGCCCTGCCTGTTCCCCAGCTCAAAAAGACCTACCACACAAAACTGAAAGGAGACTCACGGCGCCCTGCGTGAAAGGATCTTCAAGGAGCGCTGCCACCATCCTTGCCATTTCAACACTTGGGCGTGCACTCACAAACAAATGCAAACTGATCTTGCCAGTTCCGGTTTTCCCAGTGGCACACCTTTAGTCACAGCCCCTTTTTCTTCTTCAAAGCTCTCAGCATCTCTTCTACCTCCTCATTTTCGTCTCTGGTGGCTGGTGGTGGCGTTTCTGTTGTGGGTGCCCGTGGTCTACACAGCACAAACGATTCTTCTCAGAGCACACACTGCAACTGGCCCAACGCTATACCCTCTGATGCACAGTTCTCAGTTTGCTGTCCACAGACACATGGAATTTGCCCAGTAACCAAGCCGTTGGCGACTTCCAACTCTCTTGGAATATCTCTGTAGCTGCTTGGACTAGCATAAAAGTCTAACAATAGACCCCGGACTTGGCAGAGTATCTTTTTTTCATTGCCCACAAGGGTGGGGCGACTACGACGTGGCCCGTTGATCCCTTGCCATACCTACAAACCCCAGGTCCTAAGCGCTGGTTTCCACGAGCAGCAGTGCTCATGCTTCAGCCATCAAACTAACCACATCCCAGCCTATTTGCTCATGCGAACCAACACACAAACGTACGTCCCACATCTTCATTGCATTCATCTTTCTAGCAGCATTGCACGGCACACCAGGAAAACCAAAACACCCAGACATATGGAGGGCCACACACACAACTTCATAAGGAGTTGTGCATGCACATGCATGTTTCGTATTTCCATGTATACGACAGGACGGGCTGTCAATGGGTCAGGCACCCACATAGACTGTTTCTGCTGCCTTGCTCCGCTCTGCCAGCAGTACTTGCAGCTCAGCCTTCAAGTAATCCAAAAGGATTCTCGGCTGCGAGAAATCGGTGATCATACACACCTCTCTGAGTTGCTGTATGGTTGGGACGTCCTACTGGAAGGCCTTGATTTTCCAGAAGATGAGCGTCTCTGGGTCGTTTGACTGGCATCACCCTCATTCTTGATTCCGATGCCCTCCTCAAGGAACTCCACAAACTCCTGTGCAGCAGCAGAATGAAGGATTGTGGGAAATTGGACTTCCCAAGCAGAGGGCATTGCAAGCCATCGCATTACTGGCACACACCCACTGCCATTGCATGGGTTCTGGCACTGCTCAGGTGCAGAAGCAAAACAAAGTGAAAAATGCCTGTTCGTTTCCAAGATTCCAACAACAAATTCCATATCACAGTTGGAGAAAACATATAGGTGAGACAATGGTTGCAGTTGGTGGCGCAGATGATCGGCACGAGGGTATCGGCGCACCTCGCCAAGAGCAGCCCAGAAGCCTTTTGGAGGCGCTTCCTTGGACCTCTTCGAGGTCCATATGTTGAGTTCCTTTTCCAGCTCGCGAAGCAAATCTTCCTGCAAACAAGCAGCTGAAATGAATCCAACATGCAGGGTCTTTGGATGCAGCAGCAGTTGTTGACTGCCAAACACCCCAAAGTCCAAATGTCCATGCGATGACATCGCTGCTGCTCCACGAACACAGCCATTTCCTAACTGGTGGCTGCAGCAGCAGAAAGAAAAGCCCTAGGCTATCTTCAGTGTCTCGTTCTCACGAAGTATTTCAACCACAGCAAACAACAATGAGAAGGTTCTCTGGGCAAAAGTGTGTGTTCACAGTGGTGTCCTTGTGTCTGGTGGGTGAAAGACTGCAAGCAACAAGGAGAGCCAACAAATGCTGGCCATGGCGGGAGAAGCCAGACGTGAGTTGATCATTTGGCACCAGTGTTCTGTTTGGCACAGTCTAAAATGCAGCCTCCACTTGTCAACCAGCTGTTTCCAGCTGTCTGTCTGGAGGACGATAACTGCGCGACAGTTCCCTGTGAAGTGCTGGTGTCATTTTGCCAAGGAGAGTGAAGATGTGGCACTGGCAGAAGGCAATGCAACACTGGACATCTGCACTGGTGCAACACAATTGCTGGGGTTGACCAGCGCTCGGAGCAGACACTTGCAAGTAGGGAAATATACATCGCTTGCCACCCTGTCACAGCATGCAGCACCCACCAAGCTGAAAGCAATCTCTTCTTCTCTCTTTCTACCAGTCTCATAGCTCCAATCATAGCCAGGACGAAAGCCGTCCTTGCCAGATGACCGCTCATCAAAACCCTGGACATTGAAACAGTGTAACAAAAAAACACAACAGGAAACACCCCAAACATGGTGCAAATGATCATGCTCCTCCTGAATGCATGTCATGTGATCTTCGGTTCACGGATCAAAACTCCATGAGTTGTCTTCTTGTCCTATCACATCTCTCAGGTAGCTGAATGGACTGAGTGGGGAGATCTGGACGGGCAAAAACCACATTTCCTTGCAGGGGCTGTGATGCAGCCAGAAAATAGTAATGGTTTCAAATGTGATAAAAGCAGCTGAGCTGGAATGAAACCACTGGCAGGTTCAGTGATATGGGTTATTGTCATCCTTGTACATGTCACAATGTGGAGACATTGCTTGTTAGAAGAAAAGCAGTGCTGTGTCACAAAGCTGATATTTGCATCCACTAAGAATTTCCACCAAATAAGGAGCTTCCCCATACAACTTCATTTCCTAGCTCTTGCACCACTTGCTCACCAGTCGTAGCTTGGTGTCGTACTTAGCTCTTGCCGCTGGGTCAGACAAAGTCTGATACGCATGCATGACATCAATGAAATCATCTTTGGCGTTTGGCTGCAATACGGAACAAAATCAGACATCAACGCAAATGGTCCCTCATCATGACATGCTTGTGTTATGGCTTGGGTGTGTCGCACATGCATTCAATTGAACACATTCCATTGGACTGCTCATCATGCCCAGGCAAGATGCAGCCAATATTCCCATTGCTCTTCAGCGATCTAAGGAACTGATCTAATCCAAGGACACACTGACTGGCAAGCACAAATGACACAACTGCTTGCGAGACTACCAAGGACACTGTTTCTTATAACCCCTGGGATTTAGGCGATTGAACACACTCATGCACCCCTTGAAATAAATAGCAACAAGGTAAGAAAAAGGACCCATGAATATTAGCCAAATGGCATGACACCACCCAGAAACGATAGAGGCCGATTTAAAGCAAACTCTGGACCAAATCAACAGCAAGGCCCAATGAATGCCTGTCAGTGGTCTTAATGTTGAGCACATGGAGTATACCACACAGGGCATCTCAGTGGGTTTCACTCCTTTCATTCATACGCGAACTGCTGGAGTACGGTCACAGGTAAGATGCCTGTGTACGTTTCTGTGACCATATGATTCCACACACTGCCTTTGACAGGAATGAAAATCAGTCAATTTTGTACATGACAGCAATGATTCCACCATTTGAGCAACTTATGGTGCCAGCTGCAGTTTGATGCCTGAATCTCACCTTGGACGGTTGTGTTCAAATAAAAAGCAAAGGGTCGTTAGTCAGTAAGTGTCGTAAGATATGTTGGCCACGGCCCATCGAATTCTCAAAAATGCTGTCCAATTCTTAACGTCGCCCATTCCTATCCAGGGATGATGTTGAGTCGCCAAACTCACCGATTTGTTCACATCAGGATGAAGCTTTAACGCCTTCTTGCGATATGCGGCCTTCAATTCTTTTGTAGAGGCACTTTGTTGCACACCAAGCACATCGTACAGATCTGATTCGCCACAACCATAGGAATAATTTAATTTTGATGCCAACGTGCATTATAGCAGTTTGTAAGGTCACACAAAAATCATCATGTACACAATAACAGCAAGCACCAAAGCCCTAGGACAACAGAACGCCATAAAGCCATTCTGACGCGATGTTTTAATGAAACAGAATATATGAAATGCAAGACACCATAGTGCACATCACATTCATCACGACACCAATTCCAAACTCAAGATGTGGTGCTTTATCTGTCCCTGCCGAGTTCCTTTGGCTACAATTGTGCACGGCACAGAACAACGCCCTTGCACACTGAGGAAGAAAATGAAGAAAATGACATGTGTATCCAAAACTTGGGTATCCGTACGCACCAATCCGCAGGACACAACTTCTGATTAGCCGGCATAGATGTTGCGACAACATATAGCCTAATTGCCCTGGTTCTATTGGAGACAAGTGCAAGAGATGTGCAACCTGTGAGCTATCAATTTGGTGGAAATGAAGATGGGAAACAAGCAAACAAGTAACTAGTGAACAGCTTCCACTAGCTGGGCTTCTGCATTGCCCATATCTTACTTTGCTTTGGTATAGATTAATGGTCCAATCCCTGGTATTTTGTAGATACTTTGCTTGAATTGTCCCTTTATGTTGCATTGTCGTCCAAACCAGAAATACTGTCCACAAGTATTGCCCATATTTTGATCGCAGATTGCATGACTCTCGCATGATTGTCCAAGCCCCAAGTACTTAGCAGATATTGTCTTGTGTTGAGAAATTGTGTACTCCTGTGAGGTTTGTGGTATCCATTTCTCGTTGTCTGCTCCCTGAGCCTGGGAGCATGTGCCCCAATGGGATGGGCAAGACGCATGCAAACACAGATGTAATGGTACAAAGTAATGTCAAGCCACAGACTGCCACAAGTGACATCACAAGAGCCTCACAGTGCATTTTGTCACAGCAGCTACACTCTTCAATACGAAGCCGGATATGAACTGCAACATATTCAGCAGTTGGAAGCAAACGATCAGCCCAAAGCCACATACAGCTGTTGAAGAGTCTGTTCCTCATTATATCAACAGTACTTACTTACGCCACAAACAAAAGCTGCAGTTTTATACTCCAAACAGCAATGTAATTATTGCAAGAGAGCCTGGGGCGAACGCTCTTTATTGAGAAAAGTAGAGCCAGTTGTGGCCATGAAGTGGCTGCCACGATGTGCACCCACAAATCGCTCAAGTGACAGAAAACACGGATGCAATGGATTGCTGCTCCCCCACGTTTCCATACAAGTGACTCCAAACCAGTTATCCGGCCCCATGCTCTATCGTTAGATGTGCCAACTTCCTGGAACCTTCACTGATCTGCACAAAGCACTTTTGAAATTTGTAAACATCGTAGTAGAAACAAAGAGCACGAGATCATGTTCATACCATATATTCAGACCACATACTCTTGGCCGCAGAGCAGAGAACCACATTGGGCCTCCCCCTCGCTGCGCCTTCAGCGTGCCCCGAGTGTCTCAGGAGTTTGGGATCCAATGCCCGCCACTTGCAAAGTGAAGCAGGTTGGACGATCCTGCCAGCACCAACCCAAGACTATCGAATTGAAGCCCGAAACGAGGGTCGTCAACTCAAATCAAACAATATGTCTGTTTAGAACTTCCAAAAACGCAAAAAGTGAACTTAGAAGACATCATCGCGTCAATCATTCAGCCTAGGTCGACCCAAACTAACAAAATCCAACCCTCTGAACATATTTAGCGACGGCGAGCATTACTGACAGGATCCAGTCGCTGCTCCTGCACTGGGGATTCGTCTCAACAGCCGTCTAAGGGTTCCGTCCGATTCCCACTCGGAGCGCAACAGCGGCATCCCGCCCCCTCCGCCCAGCTGTAGACTTCAACGCGTTTCAACCACAACGGCACAAATACGGCGACCGTCCGCGACCAGCGCACCCCGCCGCCCGCCGCCGGCGAGACCCACGCCCTCCTCCCACCTTGCGCGTGGCACGCACCGCGACATCCCGCCCAACCACCCGCCACACTCCCAACAACCCCATGCTGAGCAGACAGCCTCACAACAAATTTTTCAACCCATCACTCCTCCGACACCCACCCCCGGGAAATTTTTTCGCCCAGACCGCCACGGCCCCCTTCAGCCCCCGTTCGCCCCCCATTCGCCGACCGACGCACCGCCCGTGGCCGCAGCGCCAGCGCCCGGCTGCCGCCGCGAGCCACCGCCCGCGCGCGCATCGGCCCTGCAGCCGCCACGGACGCCGCTGGGCGGCGCCGCCCCGAGCCGCCCGTCCGGCGCTCTCATCAGGCGCACCGATGTTCCAGACCGACAGCTTTCATAGATCGAGGGGGCCCTCGCAGGGCCGCAGCTACTTCAACGGCCGGGGCAATTACGGCCGCAGCCGGCGGGATGAGGATTACAGGGACGACTACCGCGACGGCGGGGGGGGACGGGGCCCGAGGTTTGGCCCCAGGGACGACTACAGGGATGACCAGTACCGGGGGGGGGACCGGGGCAGGGGATATGGTAGCGGGTATGGCGGCAGGGGCGGTGGGTACGACGATGGGTACAGAAGAGGGGGCTATGATGGCGACAGGGGAGGCTACAGGGGGAGGGGTTATGATGGAGGGAGCCGCGGGGGGCGGGGCAGGGAGGGCCACGGCTATAATCGGAACAAGCGGTCCGGGGACTACTGGCAGGACGGGAGGGACAACCCGAGGGATTGGAGGGACTCCAGGGAATCCAGGGACTCCAGGGAATCCAGGGACCGGGGGTCGTACAGGAACCCCAGAGGGAGAGGTGGGTGGCGCTGGGGTGAATGCCCTGGGGATTGGGGGGGAGAGTGCACATGAAAAAGGGGGCTTTCCCCCCTCGGATGGTTGGGAGGGCGGAGGGGGACTTGGATGTGGTTCCTGGTCCGGCGAGGGCCATGGCGTGGACTGGACGCATGGTGTGCTTGGTGCAGTGGGCTTGTGGGGCGTGATGTGAGTGTGGATTGTGGATGGTCGTTTGTTGCAGGTCTGGTCGACTGGAAGTAAGTCGCTGGCGTTGTGCTGTGTCGAGGTGTTGGCGCCAGTAACCAACAGAATAGGGACGGGGCTGGCAGGGCATGTCGATTCTAGCTGTGAATTTGGATTGTTGAGTGAGGTAGTGGTGCTTGTGGCATCTGCAATGCAGGCACTGGGAGGCAGTACTACCAGCACGACGACAGGGACTATTATGACAACCGGTCCAGAGGCTACCAGGGCACCAGGCCGAATAGCGAGCCAGCGCGTAGCAACAAATGGGAGAGGCTGCCAGGTGGCACCAACGCCCCTGTTGGCGTGGCCAAGGATGTGTCCTTGCTGACGACGCTACCGGGACATTCCAAGGCGAGTCAGCAAGTGGGGAGCAAGGCATTGAACTCTAGTGGTCCCTTGCACGAGCGGCGCGATGGCCACAAAATGAACGGGACGCCCTTCTCTCTCAGGCAGCCCACTGGAATCTTGTGGGCCGGCATTGTTGCAGGCTTTCTTGCGTGTATCCTAGTCACATCCTGCAGATTGGCAAGGTTTGGAATTGAGCCAAGGTCATGTTTCAATGCTTATTGACCTGCTGTTGTTTCACAGGCAGTTACTGCAGTCGCTTTCGATGAGGGCTCTGGACGGGTAGGATGGCAGCGTTTGGCTTTCTGCCTGCTGGTTTGTTGCTATTGTTGCTTGCCATGTCATGATTTTGTGGAAACTTATGATTTTGTGGAAACTTGTGATGAGAATAGGGTTATGCTGGGTGCCCATTGTCAGGAGCATCGACTGGAAGATGGGAGGGTTTGTTGTGCATCTTGACTTGGCTGCACCTTGATAGCACATTGTCTATGTGCATGTTGCATTGGGCAACTTAGCCTCAGAGCATGTGGCATTGTGTTTTGTGATGCTGAATGTAAACCAGCTGCCCAGCGGTGCCAACCTTGGAAAGTGGGTGGATACCTATTGCTGTGATGGGAATCGGATTGCGGGACGGAAAGTGCACATTGAATCCAGTGGCTGGCAGGCAAGAACCTGTTACACACCATCATACAAGTATTTCTGGACATGATCAGCAGAGCCGATTGGAATGAAGGCCTGTATTCAATCCTCAATATTCAGACAAGTATTTGCCCAGCCCCTGGGCCAAAGGTAATGCAAGGATGTGGAAACTCGTTGGCTGTCCCCATCGACTTCCAGATGTGTCCCTTGTTGGCGCTATCCTGAATCTCTTCGCTTTGGTTGACCAGCTGTTTACTGCATCCAAAGATGGAACAGTGAGGCTATGGAGTGCTGACAGTGGAGAGGTGGGTGCATTGATTCGACCACCTTGCGCGGTGTGAGGCTGTGCAATTGGCATTTGCATTGGCAGAAGTGTAGCAGCTCTGTGGACTAATGCAGGATTTCAATTTCAGATTTCTGTGCCAATAATTGTGGCCAGTACTGCATTCTGGGCGTGTGGACATGACAGCATAGTCAATAAACATTTCAATTGCGTAGCAACTTGGGTCATAGTATGCGCACTTACTTGAAGGTGTTAGTTGGTACGACATGCCAGCCACAGGACATGCAAAGGGACACTCTGTTGACCCTCACTTGTTGTTTCTTTGTTGTTAGTTACTATCTGAATTTGGCTGATAGGTATTGGCAGTGACTTTTTTGTGGCAGAGGAGCTTGGGTCCAAATGTTGCATAATGTTCCTGTTACTGGAGTGCCCATAACAGTGGCCCTAACTATACACATCGTGAGAACTCCCTTGTTGGCTTGCGTGTGCCTGTTTTGTTTGACGTACATGGACATAAAAAGGTCAGTAAACTGCAAATTGGCAGTTCTTATTGGTGATGCTGTGCTTGCAGTGTCAAAGTACTGTGAAAATTGGCGGAGAGGTGGACTTATTATTGCTTGCAAGTGGATTCCTGTTCATTGGGATGCATGCGCCAGACAGCTCAAGAGGAGGTGATGTGGGCTCTGTACGTGTGTTTAACTTGTCGTCCAACCACGACCAGGCTCTCCCAGCCCATGAGGTACGTGCCAAGTTTCAGTGCACAGTCGCTGTTCCAGAAGGCATGGCTGTCTCTGGAGGGACCAGGGATGGCCAGCATGTGCATGGGCAACATTTTGACAATGTTAGTTTCTTGTACCATGGGGCCTTTCGGGTTGACAACTGTTGTGGCGCCAGAAGTGGCTACACATGTGTTGTTTGATGTGTAGATATGTCAAAGATGCAATGCATGGCCTGACTTGACTTTATGTTGCTTGTATTGGAATTTGAGTGTATCAGTAACATGCAGTTTGCTCTGGTAACTGCAGACTTCCAGCACAGCTCAGTTTCAAGGTTGGGCTTCTGCAGGTTTTGTGACTAGGCACCTGTTCATGTCATTATGAGATGGTCATCGGTGGGACACAAAGGTTGAAACACTTGATTAGTGGTTCTGTGTGCCTGGCTACTATCACTCTGTAGCCACAAGCCCAATGTGAGGCAAACATATGACCAAGGGCGAATTTCCTCGTGTGTGCTTGCAGGGCCCAGTACTGTGTCTACATGGTGTGAACGAGTTCTTGTTCAGCGGTGGCCAGGACTGTAATATCAATGCCTTTAAGTTCAACGCTGACAGCCAACTATTTGACCCTGTGGTACGGATGAGTTGCGAACATAAGTCAAAGATGTTTGCTGCCAACAGCCAGTGTTCATCGCCAGAGATCTGCAGTCCTGCTGTGGGCCCAATGTGGATCTGAGAATGGATAGCAGTACCAAATTGCAGTTCAGAGCAACAATGCAAGAGCTGAATCGTTCACAAACCTGTGTCATCATTTTCAAATTGATATTGCCACATCTTTGCAGTTACCCCTATCACAACCAAGGCTTGAAAGAGTCGATTTGTGCTGTACTGTGCTGATGCGTGCTGGTCCCCATGGAAAACTACGTATGGCATGCGCCTTTGGCAGAGGGCAGAGCAGTGCCATTTGAGTTCTTAGTGATGTCCTGCCCTAATGTTATGGTGCATCGGTGAATTGTGTGTTGTTCTTCCTAAGCCTGTGGAAGGTGTTGCTTGGGCCAACTGGCATGCTTGGCACTGTTGCTGACCCCTGCTTTGACTTGTGTTCCATTTTCTATCTGCAGGGTGCCCTGACAAAGGAGCAGAATGGACATACTCATCCTGTCACAGCAATGGCTTCAATTGCACCAACCTATCTGTTCTCTGGGGATAGGCATGGAAACATCAAGGTAGGGGGAAGCTGTGCACAGAATGTTACCAAGAGAATCTTGGTTGGGCAAGTAACTAGTTGATCTTTAGCAGCACGAAATTGAGGCATTTAGTCAACACTGAAAGGCAGGCCATCATGTTGTTCAACGCTCTAGTGTGTTGTTGTGTTTGCCCGAGTGAATCAAGTGATCGAGTCCTGTTGTCGTGATGTGCCAGCTCTCAGATGTATGAGGGGAGTGTGCTGTGGACGCCTCAACTGCAAAGTTGCCAGTGTTTGAATGTCGTATTGCGGGTTTGTGCCATTATCCAAGAGCAGCTGTCCAGATTTTTGGAACAAACTGTGTGGGAAGGTCCATGAACAATTCCAATCTTGTATGTGGCTCTCTTCCAGACCATTGGTAGAAGTTAGCACCCTTGGTGTGTGTGTGGGGGGGCTACTGTAAGTATAGCAGCAACAATGGCGAGAGTACAACAGCATTTGCCTGTGTATTGACCATGGTGACCCTGCATCTTATTGCTTCAGTTTTGGAGTGACTGGACTGCAGAGACAGTGCTCCTCTGGTGTGTTGATGCCAAGAATGCAGGCGAAAAAGCTGCCACCAGAATTGGTTAGCAGGACAGCCTCACCAGTGAAAGCGAAGGCTAGGCGCTAAGGTTCTCATTGCTCCCTTGCCTTACTGGGGACTAAGGCGTTGTTCTTATGCAGGTGTGGAATTTGGGAGCTGGGGGGTGCACACAAACCTTGGAAAAAGCGCATGATAGGAGCATCATGAGCATGATCGTGTGGCAGGGTGTGCTGATCAGTGGTGCTTTGGATGGGACAATCAAGGTCTGGACGCAGAGCAACAGTGGTGCCGGATTTGTGCTGGACTCTGTGCCCAATTATGAGCACCAGAGACCGGTAGGTTCAGTGTGTTGCGACTTGCCTGCGTTTGTTTACTGAGTCGAAGCAGGGCTGTGAGTTTGTGCTCATTCTGGGAAGAGAAACACAGAGTTGTGCAAAGATGCAGCATGTTATGTGCCTGTACCACGGTTCTATTTCCATGTTGTGCTGTGCGCATGCCCTGTTCTCCAGTCGATTTCTGTTGAGCAGCTGGCTGCTGGTTGAGATAAAGAATACGCGCTTGGCATCCACCTGGAGTGCAGCAATTTTACAAAAAGTGACCCACAGCGAGGCCAGTGCAGAACAGCAGACGCTTCCTGCACAAATTGCCGTTGTTGGGTTGTTTCGGTATATTCCCCTTGTTCTATGTTAGCACCTGCTGTTACTGTTATCCTTGTTAAGCATGTCAGCAGCTCCAACTGTATTTGTTGATAGCCTAACAAGCTCAGGGCCATGCAATGGAAACCGAAAATCCCCAGTCGAACTGATAATTGTGTTCCCACCAGAATGAAAAAAGATTGAAGAGAGTTGCACAACTGTTAATTGGCAACCTGCAGCAGTCTTTGTGCATAGAAACCTGCCTATCAAGGCTGTTGAATAGGGGATAGTAGTCCCTTTGTCAGAACGATGAACAGGCGAGAACACGAGAGAAGAAGCACAAAGAGTGCAGGTTTTTGTGCAGACCCTCTCTGCAAGTGTGTTTCGTTGTGCTCCCCTGGTGCATCCTGCGGGACAATACTATTTCCAGTTGTCTTGTTTTAACCAAGTATGTGCTCGATGCGTACTGCCTCTGTTCTGGTTTTCGTGGTGGTGCAGATAGTCAACCAGGCATGTGCACTCTTGAAGTGGAAAGATTGTTTCAATTGTCACGATAAGTGATAACCTTGGGCATTGTAGTGCAAACGAGCTCCATTCTGCAGGGTTAAACCAATGCAACATACCAGTAGAGAATTCAAAGGGCAACAGCAGCAAATGAATTACACTTGTCAGTGGATTCCCCCAAGTATGGTTCACTTCAGCAAATAACAGAACAAGCTTCAAGCAAAAACCATGAGTCATTATGTTGTTGGCCATAATGGCTCTTTAGGCGCATGGCCAGTGCTCTCGCTGAATATGGCCAAGCGCTCTATGTTCACTGATTTGCCTATTTGTTCTGAACTGAAGGGCACTGGAGGTGGACCTGCGCCAGGGGTACTGTCCATGTGCGGCACACCTGATGGACAGAATAAGCCAGTGCTGATGGTTGGTTTGACGAGCGGCATTGTCGTTTTGTACGACCTGCCAGAGTTCCGAGAGCGAGGGGTTCTGCCAGAGGTGTGTGACACAGATGTGTGGCTCATATACCCACACATGGCTTTCATAACTACATTTGGCTTTGATATCTTGTGATAGTATATGGCTGTGTGCATGGCATGAAGCAGATATACTCTTTTTATTTATAGACAGTCGTTGATTGCCAAGAAGTATGTGATGATTGTAGGGACCCTGAGTCTGCAGCTAGTTCATTTGGAACCCTTGACTGCCGTTGAATTGGAGTTGGTTGCATTGGCAACTGTGGCAAACAAGCACCACCAGGAGATGTTGCAATATCCAATGGCTGGTGTGTTAAAGACAATCTTGCTGGAAAGGTGCACCCCACCACAGGTTAGGGAACCTTTCAGGGATTATACTCATTGTTAGGAAATGGGCTGCACAGGTCTTATGTGTACTCATGGTTTCTGGAATAAGAACGGACTAGAATGATGACTGTGTGAGAGGCTGACTGTATGTCCATAGACTTGAAGGAGTAATGCTGTCAATATTGGGTGGTTATCAGCATGTCGAAAGAGTACCTAAATTATCCCCTTTGGGATGGACAAGGGACTGTAAATCGTTGCATTGATGTGTATGGTTGCGCTAATTATGAGCTGATGCATGCCAGCCCGTGTCTTGTTTGTCGTTTTGTTGAGCCTAACATATCCCAGGCTGAGGTTTCTGGTGTTGTTGCACAGGTGCAACAGCCACGAGCATTGGGAACGGGCCCAACTGGCTTGATGTTCACTGGGGACAAAGTTGGCCGCGGCGTGAAGATCTGGCAATGGGATGGGGACTGGGACGACGAACCACAGGCTGGGCAAGGTGGTGTCGGTGAAGCCCCGATGGAGGCTTGATGGGGAATATAGTGTTGCATACCTCCTGAACAGGGACCAACGCAGAGCTGAATATGCTGTTCAGCGGCGTTCCGCAAGCAATGCAGATCTGATTTGTGGCATCTGCACTGCTGGTGCATTCGCCCTCCCATTTCTGTGAGTACATTGGCGTGTGGTACCTTGCAAGCCTCCATATGGTGCAGGGGCACCAGCCATAAGACAACAGCAGGGAGCGTGCCCAAGTGGCGACTGGATGCAATGCAGCAGTGCCGATTCTTCTGCAATACATTTCGCGGAGAGCCGAGGTGCCCCCTCACAGGCAACTGCTGTAAGGACGTGCTTTGTTCACCTGATCCTTGCATTGCATGCGGCATGACATGCTGAGGCATGGTCGTCGAGCAGCCAGTCCAACTGATGGAATATCAGGAAGTGGAGTTGTGCCAGTTTTGGCAATGTGCAGTGGTTGTGAAGGGATGGTTATGAATGCGAAGTCTCCGCCCTTGTGGAAAGCACTTTGCTGGGCAAGAAAGGGTTCTAGAGGTGGGCGACAGTGGTGTAGAAATTTATTGGGTAGAGATTTCATTTAGGCATCCTCAGTGGTGGGAGCTCGGAAAGGGTTTAGGCAAACGCCGCACTAATTCTGTAGTATCGCAGGTTCAGAAATGAATAATACAACAGCTGAAAAAGTGTGAATGGCTGGGGGTCTCGATGTTCCCTGTGGGAGATAGGGCGGATCCGTTTGGGTTACCATGAAGAGCATGAACACAGCTGTTGTAGGGGTATATCTATTCGGCAACTGATTTCATCGATTCCCAGGCTCCCTTCCTGTGCCTTATGCTTTTTCTTGGAAGTGCATACCACACGTATTTCCACGTTCTGCCGGGGATTCATTGATGCAAATACTGGGCTCCGCGCTGTCTCTCCAGCGCCTGTCAATGTAGCACCATGTTGGCCAGGCAGTCTCTAGCTCTTTTTTGTGCCAGTATACAATTTCTATGACTACAATTCCGCATGCACTCTCTACCTTCCCACACCCCTGGAGATTGTCCCTTGCACAACAACCTCCACGTCTGTCACCTTGGGAACCCACTCTCGCTGCAGCTAGGACACTTCAGGTGCACACCAGGAACAATGGATGCAATGATTGCCAATTGCGATCTTGCGGTGTTGAGTGCCCCCTTGGACTGGCCGTGATGTGCCCTTTCCCATGACAGGTTTCCCCGCGCAGCCTGCCTCCGCTCAGCGAAAGCATGGCACACAATCCTCAAGAAACGTTGCTATGCAGGGTATCTGCAAACCGGGAATCAAGCACAGGGCAATCCCCGCGTCGCCCACAGCCAACCCCTACTCGCGCTTCTTCTTCACACCGACAGGGCCAAGGCCGGGCAGGGGCTTCAGGGGGGCGCTCCTGACCATGAACAGCACCGTCTCCACCACCATGCCCATCGTCAGGCCGAGCGCGCCCGCCAGCGCCTGCAGGACCGGCCGGTCCGTCATCGCCCTGCTGGCGAAGTGCCCCAGCAGGAAGCACACTACCATGGCGGCCACGACGTGCGTCCCGAACGCCATCTGCAGACGGGTGGTGGGCAGCAGGTCCTCATCCCCGGGCTCCAAATACTCGCCGGGCGACGCGACGTCCTTCACCATGTCGCGGTATCTGCGCTCGTCCTCATCCTCCCGCAGCTTGGCCAGCCGGGCCAGCAGCTCCGGGCTCTTTTCCTTGGGCTTGGGCGCGGTCAGGACGATCCGCGATCCCGCGCAGGCCTCGTGCAGCCAGGGACCCTGGCCCTGGGGGGCCGCGCTGCGCAGGGCGTCCGCGATGCGCCTGAGGGCGGCCCAGGGGACGGTCTGCCGGGCGAGGAGGGAGGAGGCCTCGGATCGGAGGCCCTGCGGCAGCGCCTCCGCCGCGGCTGCGGTGGCCAGGAGGGCCTGCGTGGCGTCGGTGCTCCGCAGCTCCAACATGGCGCGCTGGGGAGCTGTTTCCGGAGTGGAGGGCCCTGCATTGCAACGGGCACTATTGTGGTGAGACACGTACCACCGCAGAAAAAAGGAACTGTTCGATGAAGCCACATTATGAGCACCGTTTCACTGGGTGACTGGGATTCATTGATGCAAATACTGGGCTCCGCGCTGTCTCTCCAGCGCCTGTCAATGTAGCACCATGTTGGCCAGGCAGTCTCTAGCTCTTTTTTGTGCCAGTATACAATTTCGAAACCATGACAAGATCGTGGCCACGCCATGGCCAGACCTCTCCGGAGGGCAGCAGTGAAGAATCGACTTGAACCCAGTCGAATGGGGGCGAATTCGATCGACGAAACGGCCAGAAACGCACAGGCCGAACGTCTCACGCCAGTCGCACACAGGGCCTGAGTCCCTTCCTCGAAAGGGATGCTCACTTGGCCTCGCAGGTCCTCTCCTCAGTCGTTGAGGAGGCCTGACCGACTGCCACAGCCGTAACCAAACGTAGATTACAGACTGGAGGTCAACAACATCGCCGACCAGCCAGTTTATATACATTAGCATGTTTGTTCTCAGCCACACGTTCCATGGAATATGCTTCAGAAGATTCCCTACTATCCCTCTGATAATGCCTCTTGTCATGCCTATCAGGAACTAAAAGTCACATCATGCATTGACAATGACAGCCGCACTGTCCTAGTCATGCATCCTACGACTGTTCAACCGGTCACTGTCATCAAAATCTAGCATATCTTATCAAATCCGATCAGATCTATCGTAGTATCCATAATCTTATACGTGTACCACACATGCCGACACTTTCTGTGGCTCACATGGCCCTTATCCACGTCAGCTCAGCTCATTCCGATCAGGGTGCCATCGTAGACTTGCCACGCCACGCTGCTCATGCCCAGCCGTCCTCATGGATGGCGTTCAGCGCAAGGCATATTTTCCTCCGGTTCAATCGACGGCTTCGGCCCTTTCTTGGCCAACCAGTTCATCATCTCAACCTTCGCTGCATCCTTCACAAGCAGCTGGTCGATTTCCCTCTGTCGTTCACGGAAATCGTTGCGCGCTTGGTCGATACATGGCGTCAATGAGGTCCTGGGGATCGGTCCATAGTGCATGGACTCCAGCTGGGCTTTCTCACCTCTCAGAACTCGAACCTCTTCATCGTTTTCACAAGCATTCTCAATCGTCTGTGTGGTCCCATGACGAAAAAGCTCCTTCAGAATTCGATTCTCAGCAACCTTCAACCGGTCGTTGACGATCTCATAAGCCCTCCAGAGAACAGGCTTGTTCTCTTCTTTTCTGAGCATTGTCTGCGCCACCTCCCTTGAAGCAACTCGCCAAGCTGGTTCAAGTCCTCTGTATACCATCGCTTCCAGCCCATACAAAATCTCAGACTTCATGATCAGAGGCACGTCCACCATTTCGACGTTTTGGGTGAAGGCCATGGCTGCACCCTTCGTCAAGTTGAAGAGAACTTGATCTCGCTGAAGCGCCTCCTCCCATTCTTCAAGGAGGGCAGTTTGCATGTCGTTTGCTCTTTTCCAAAGGCTGTCGAAGCTAATGCTGCCGTCCGTCGACCACACAACGGCTTGCACACCCGGTTGTGCAAGCCTTTGCTGCTGAAAGAGCTCCAGCTCTTCAGAAAACTCTTGGACATCTTGGTGGCTTGGGAAGCCACGACTCTTTCGCCACTCCAAGATGGTGGCCAGTCGCCCGTCCGCCCCATCCCCCACTGTCGGAAACGACATGGCGCAGGGGTGGCCAGCTCGCCCTGGTCACGATTCGCAACAGATCGCGCATGCCATGCGCGGATCTGCCCAAATCTCATCTTAAACTACCCTATTACTAAGGCTACAGCTGACAGCAGCCTCCACTATTCCTAAAATACGTTAACCATTGTTTCTTTCCAGCAACACTTAGCTTTTCAATCCTAAAAACCCTCAAAAGTCCGTCGGAAACAAAGGTTGTTTCTTAGGGTCCACTTATTTTGTTCTTTCTAGGACCCTAGATTTCCCAAAAGTTATCAGAAAAATATAAATTTTGTACCATTCAATTGCAAATTGAATTTGCAATTGATTTGTGTCATCAAAACCTTATAATGACCCCATCTAGACCATAATGGGATCCCTGGCCTGACTGCCATCAAACACCCACGTGCCAGGTCGCCTCCAGTCGCCTAGCATACAGGGCGACGTGACAGCGCCCGATTCCTGCCCGATATGTACGCGTATCGCAAATTCCCCCGGGCGCCCCGCTGAGTCAGCGCTCGGCGGTACAGGCACCCCCCACCACCTCACTCTCCGCACTCGCACCCCCTTGCACCCCCTCCGGCCCGCCATCGGGTCGGCGCGTTTCCTCAAGGCGGCCTTTGCGAGCAAACCCCCCCGGCAGGGTTGGGCGCAAGCCCCCCCTCCATAGAATGGCCGGCTCGTTTTTTCCGGAAAGATCCCCCCCGTTCCGGAAACGCCTCCGGACCACCATCGCCATCCATTCCCGCATCCACCTTCGGGGGGCGCTCTCTCTCGAGCACCCCTCCGTAAGTGTGCTGCCCGGGCAGAAAGGGAACTCTGCCCCTTGCCTCCGGATCCCCCAGGCTACCTCCAAGCAATCCCCTTGGGATTGTCTTCGCCGCCGTGCGGCTGCGAACCCCTCCGCGGAGTCCCATGGGTTCCCATGGGCAGAACTGCCCGATCAACGGGCATTGCTCCGATCTTTCGACGCAGGGCCCATCGGCAGGTGCCCCTGATCCATTCGGGTCGGTCGCTTGGCACGCGCGCAGCGTTTCAGCCAGTCGCTGGGCATGCAGGTGGCTGGCGTTGGGTGCGGGCCTCACAGGCCTTGGTGCTTCCTGGGTGCTTCCCGCGCAGTGGGTGAATAGCTGGGCAGGTTTACGTGACAGTTGTCCACCTGTCGGCGTACATCCGGGCCCTGACGGCCCCTGTGGGTTCCCTGTGGCCTGGTACCCCACCGGTCTGTTTGCGAACTGTCGACTGAGGCCAAACTGGCCTGGAATTCTGGGCCTCACGGGGCACCAGCTTGGTAGTATTCGCATAACATTTCTTGTGGCATGGCAGCCATCTATTCATATAGATCGGCTCCATTTATTGGTGCCCCGAACATGGGCCCAATCTCGCCACTCCACTGCGAATACTCCAAAATCAGGCTCCAAATCCCACTGATTACATCCCAACTCGTATCTGCCCATTGTCCAAAACTGTTCCTTAACCACTGCTGCCCTCAAAGTCGATATGGCTGCAGTTGATCTTCATGGAAAACATGATGTGGCTTCCTGCCAGGGGTAGCCGTTTCCTTAACCGGTCTTGCTCGCCAAACAGATGGCGAAATGCGCTCAGTCAGGACGTAGACACCTTTCCATCTCGGGTCAAATTTTCGACCACGATCAGCAGCTGCCATTGCATCATGTACCAAAACAGGCTGACCAATTGTAAACGTCATTGGCCGATGCAGCACTCTCTTGTCCCGCAACTGCCTTGCTCTCACGCTCCTAGCATGTGCAATACTTCGCTGTTCAGCTGTACCTTCCCACAGTTCATTAGGTGTATATCCTGTGACGTCATGAACTGTATTATTCATCGATTGTAAGCACTGAGGTAAAAAGATGCTCCAGGTTGCTCGCCTTCCCGTTGTCTCCATATAATGAAAACGCATTTTTCTCAATCTGTCCACCAATGTTCTGTTCATTCGCTCAACCAAACCAATGGCTCTGTGGTGATGGGGCGGAATGAACACTTGAGTCACCCCTGTCTTCTTGCACCAGCGCCTCATCTCATTTGAGTCATAAGCTGTGTCGTTGTCCGTCACCAGTACATCAAACTGGCCATTCCGAGCAATCCACTCCCGTAAGCCTTTAATAGCACTTCGAGTATGGGTGGAGTGCAGCGCTGTCGCATGTACACGTCTCGTAGCACTGTCCACGATACATTGAATGTATCGGTTCCCTCCAGCTCCTGATGGCGTCACAGGTCCAATGAAATCTGCGTAGATAGTGTGACCTGGCACTTCAGAATAGGGAGGTTGTCCCCATCGTCTTCTTCTGAAACGAGGCTTGAAACATGCGCAAATTCCGCACAGGCGTAGTTCCTTGCGTATTCGACTCAATGGTATCTCAACTCCCCGCCAAATCAACCTTTCAACATCATCTTCAGAGGCAGGGATTCCTTCACCTTCAATGTCAATCATCAATTCATCTTCAGACTCTTCTGGCTCATCTTCTTCTTCCTCAGTACCAGCCTGAGGTACTGGTGCTAATTCTAGCTCCAGTTCCTCCTGACTATCAGCAGCTCCCAAAGGCAACTTCTCTTCGTCTTCACTTGACTCAAACATATCAAGATGCTCATCAACTTGCAGCGAATCCTCTGACCCAGCATATTCTCCCTCCACTTCTGGTTGCTTTGAAGATGATTCTTCGTCATCTGATTCAAACATATCCAAATGTGTATCTACAGCCAGCTCATCATCTTCTTGGTCTTCGTCACCTCTCTCAAACATCAAATTAGTTGTTTCCACATCAAACCGCTTCCAATCTGGCATTGCACCTGCTGTCTTGCACTCCTCCCTCTGGGCTTCAGGCTGATGCACCGATATACTGGACGGGTGACTATGCATAACATCACCCGCCTTCGGTGATGGCAGCGTTTCCAGTGCCACAGTGCTGCAGGGCTGATGGGACCCTATGGCAGCATCTCGCAGCTCCGGTTCCCTTCCCAGCATCTCTCGCAGCTGCCTTGCAGCTGCCCTGCTGTCCTCTGTGATGTCAGCTGATTCTCGGAACTCCTCAATTCCCAAACTGCGAAAAATGTCTTCGTCAGTGATTGTCTCACAGTCTGACACGTCATCAGCAAATTCTGACGGGTTCGCGACGCCCCTCAGAACCGTCCCGCAGGTCTGACTGTCCGAAAAATCAACTTCCATCAAATTTTTGATCGGCCTACTCAGCAGGTCTGCCCCCTCATTATCTACCCCTGCCACAAATTCCAGTTTGAAACCAGGCTCATTTGCTATCATCCAGGCCCATCTGTTGTAAGCCCTGATGTCAGTGTCATACACTGTGCCTGATTGAGCCTTACTAACCAAACTGTGACTATCCGTCTGTATTACTACTGGCAAATCACCTCTGTAGGGCTTGGTCCGTTTGCAGGCCCACTGCATTGCTCCCAGCTCCCCAAGATACGACGAGGAAACTCTGGGCCATTTTTTACTTCCCAAATCAACAAGTCTCTTTTCATCACCTTTACATGCAAAAAGCATGTAGCCAACATGATTGTTGGCCCAATCAGTGTTAAGGACAAATGCAAAGCTGTCAGATTCACCACCTGGCAGCATCAGCCATTCTGCATTGTCCAAGGCCTGCCTGAACGCCCTTTCAACATGCTGATTCATTTCAGCTATGTCCAGCTTCTCACCAGCCTTCAGCCGTCTCAAATCATCTCGTGGTGGGCCCAGTATTATTTCAATATCCCTGACTGTACGTCTGGTGTACTCCAGAATGCCAATGACCCTTTCCAGATCCTTTACAGTCTGGATTTCACCAATCTCCTCCATTTTCTGCTTGATAAAATGTTGCAGCCCTACTTTCCCGTCCTTAATGAGGTATCCCAGGAATACTATCTCTTCAGCCATCCACAGTACTTTTTCGAAGTTAACCTTGACCCCAAAATGGTCAAATCTACTGAAGATCTCTATTGCCACATCACGCAGCTCCTCTTTAGTCACCCCTCCCCCCAGTACATCATCGCTGTACTGGGGTGCTATAATATCCCACAGTATTTCTGCCACTCGCTCCCCGAAAAGTGGTGACGACCACTTCCATCCTTGTGGCAATCTAACCCATCTAAACCTATCAGCCCCAAATGTAAAGCCGAATAGATGAGACAGAATTTCATCTACCGGCACCCCAAAAAAAACATCTTTCAAATCTATTTTCATAAAGTACCGCCAGGTCGGACAGATCTCCCAGATTTTCCGCCACACATCAACTTGTGACGTTCCCACGCTAGCAAAGTACGTGTTCAGTTTTCTGAAATCGTTTGTAAAACGATATGTCCCATTGGGTTTTTTAATGGGTAATAATGGAGACATGTAAATGTCCTCACCCACAGAAACCCTTTTCAAGTATCCCCTCCGGATATAGTCTTGCAGCTGCTGACTAATCAGCCGTCTGTCTGACACAGATTCAACTGTGTATTGCGTGCGAATACCACATTCTGGAGGCGGGACCCACTGAACTTCCGTCGACCTCACAATCAGCTTCTGCATGGGTTCCTTCACAGGATGCTGACTCAGATCACCAACATCAGGGAATCTGCTCATGACCTCAGAGCGGATAGTGTCCTCAGTCACATCAGGACACTCAGCCACAGCTATCCCTTTGATTCCTTCAGCAAAATGTTGTACTTTAACCTCACTGCCCATCACATTTACTAATACCGTCTTAGGAACCAATTGCATTGTCTCATCTGTTGCATTTAGTACATGCACACGCAGCTGCCCACCAGCTGTGACCACCAGATTCGACACGGTTCCCCTTCTAGTCAACCCACACGTAATGGTGACACAGTCCTGACACAACACCTTGTAGGGCGGGTATAAAACTGTCACCTTTCGTGGTGGCAAAAAACACGACTTCCCAGCCAGTATAGAAACCGTATTTTTGTCATGTATTTTTAATGCTTTTCCCCCTTTCTTTTCCAAACTCCAGAGCTGCACTAATGTGGCAGTACCACTACCCCTAGCAGGCCCCGGGCCTGCTGACTCATCTAGTTTTTTTGGGCTGCCTGAGCAGCCCCCTTTTCCTCCTCATTCATCACAGTGACGTAAGCACTACACTTGATGACGTTGCCTGTTCCAAAGTCCTTGAGCTCTCGGGCAAGGCAGTCCACGCCCATGCCCAGCTCATGCAGAGTAGGAAACCCTATGATAGGGTGCTTTACATCAGGCGACACCAGAAAGTTGACACCACGTCTGACCTGCGAGGATGGCCCAAGCTTGATGGTTGTGCGGATCTTGCCCACCATCTTGCCCAGCTTCCCATCGAATCCCATGACTGCTGGCAGCTTCCCCTCCTTGTTGTATGGGATGCTCTTGGACTCAGCGAGACTCTGAGGTAGTATATTCACTTCTGATCCCGTATCGATCAGGCAGCGATCAAAATCGCGGTTGTGAATCGATGCAGTTGCGAACATCAAAGTTCGCCCATTGACTTCAAATGGCGAGTCATCGCTGACATCACCCTCTTCCATGGCAACTTCAGCCTTGCCCATGGATGGCATAGCATCAACATTGGCCAGAGCTTCCTGTGAAGCTGCGTTCATCTCACGAATGATTGCAGCTCTCCTTCTCTCTTGCTTCCGCTGCCTTGCATCAGCTTCGAATTCTTCAATCTTGCGCCTGACGCAATCCTTAGGTTGATGATACCCAGATTTACAGATTGGACACATCCCGTCCTTTTCCGCCTTCGCCTTGACATCTGGAGGCTGAAAAACTTCAATTCTTGGAGGCATCTGTATCCCTTCACCAACAACTTTTGCCAGCTTGTCTGCCAGATTCATCAACTTCTCCACTTTCGCCAGCCGCTTGTCCAGCAGTACTTCTTCCCCTTTCCGTCCAGACATCTTCTTCCAGTACTCCCATATGTCTCTGGCAGCCATGAAGACGGGAAGCTTCCAAAATTTGATCCATGCTGCATGGATCAACTGGATAACCTCTGCTACCCTTCTCACTATTGACACCACCATATTGATCCCAATGAATGCGACGATTCCAGCGATGATCTGCCCCAGGATATCCATGTTCCCTCTTGCCACGGTGTTCATGGTGTTGAGGGATTGCAGCAAGTATCCATACGGATTGCTGACAAATCCTGAAGGCGCACACAACGCAGCATCCACCATGTACAAGATGCACGTCCTGACAGACGTACAATTCACTATTGACGTCACAGCAAGCGTCAGCTCCGGGTGTGGTGGTTCAGCGCCTGTCTCTGAAGCTGACGTCATATTGCTTCTCGATGAATCCTCGTCAATCATCAGCTCTTCATCTATCCAGTCCTTTTCAACACCCCACAGTCCGTCCCATGCCCGACGTAGCAGCGATTTCCTACTCGGACCCTTGGAACTCTCCTCCTTCACAGCCAGGATCAGAGTCGACATCTTGTCGCTCATCTCCTTCATGGCTAAACGCTGACGACGCAGCTCTTCACGAGCAGCTGCGTTGTCATGGATCAGCGCAGATATGCGCCGATCTTCTCCAGCATCATCACCCCCCATGAGCAGGGGTATACTCGACTTGTCCATGCCGTCTGCACTCACACCTGTAGCCTCGAAATCGTTGTCAGAAACTGACGGACTTCTGGCAGGTTCAGACACATCCTCAACCGTATACGACGAGACCATTCCCCATGACGCGACGACCAGCCCCAGAATGCATACCCGTGCTCCGAAACCATGACAAGATCGTGGCCACGCCATGGCCAGACCTCTCCGGAGGGCAGCAGTGAAGAATCGACTTGAACCCAGTCGAATGGGGGCGAATTCGATCGACGAAACGGCCAGAAACGCACAGGCCGAACGTCTCACGCCAGTCGCACACAGGGCCTGAGTCCCTCCCTCGAAAGGGATGCTCACTTGGCCTCGCAGGTCCTCTCCTCAGTCGTTGAGGAGGCCTGACCGACTGCCACAGCCGTAACCAAACGTAGATTACAGACTGGAGGTCAACAACATCGCCGACCAGCCAGTTTATATACATTAGCATGTTTGTTCTCAGCCACACGTTCCATGGAATATGCTTCAGAAGATTCCCTACTATCCCTCTGATAATGCCTCTTGTCATGCCTATCAGGAACTAAAAGTCACATCATGCATTGACAATGACAGCCGCACTGTCCCAGTCATGCATCCTACGACTGTTCAACCGGTCACTGTCATCAAAATCTAGCATATCTTATCAAATCCGATCAGATCTATCGTAGTATCCATAATCTTATACGTGTACCACACATGCCGACACTTTCTGTGGCTCGCATGGCCCTTATCCACGTCAGCTCAGCTCATTCCGATCAGGGTGCCATCGTAGACTTGCCACGCCACGCTGCTCGTGCCCAGCCGTCCTCATGGATGGCGTTCAGCGCAAGGCATATTTTCCTCCGGTTCGATCGACGGCTTCGGCCCTTTCTTGGCCAACCAGTTCATCATCTCAACCTTCGCTGCATCCTTCACAAGCAGCTGGTCGATTTCCCTCTGTCGTTCACGGAAATCGTTGCGCGCTTGGTCGATACATGGCGTCAATGAGGTCCTGGGGATCGGTCCATAGTGCATGGACTCCAGCTGGGCTTTCTCACCTCTCAGAACTCGAACCTCTTCATCGTTTTCACAAGCATTCTCAATCGTCTGTGTGGTCCCATGACGAAAAAGCTCCTTCAGAATTCGATTCTCAGCAACCTTCAACCGGTCGTTGACGATCTCATAAGCCCTCCAGAGAACAGGCTTGTTCTCTTCCTTTCTGAGCATTGTCTGCGCCACCTCCCTTGAAGCAACTCGCCAAGCTGGTTCAAGTCCTCTGTATACCATCGCTTCCAGCCCATACAAAATCTCAGACTTCATGATCAGAGGCACGTCCACCATTTCGACGTTTTGGGTGAAGGCCATGGCTGCACCCTTCGTCAAGTTGAAGAGAACTTGATCTCGCTGAAGCGCCTCCTCCCATTCTTCAAGGAGGGCAGTTTGCATGTCGTTTGCTCTTTTCCAAAGGCTGTCGAAGCTAATGCTGCCGTCCGTCGACCACACAACGGCTTGCACACCCGGTTGTGCAAGCCTTTGCTGCTGAAAGAGCTCCAGCTCTTCAGAAAACTCTTGGACATCTTGGTGGCTTGGGAAGCCACGACTCTTTCGCCACTCCAAGATGGTGGCCAGTCGCCCGTCCGCCCCATCCCCCACTGTCGGAAACGACATGGCGCAGGGGTGGCCAGCTCGCCCTGGTCACGATTCGCAACAGATCGCGCATGCCATGCGCGGATCTGCCCAAATCTCATCTTAAACTACCCTATTACTAAGGCTACAGCTGACAGCAGCCTCCACTATTCCTAAAATACGTTAACCATTGTTTCTTTCCAGCAACACTTAGCTTTTCAATCCTAAAAACCCTCAAAAGTCCGTCGGAAACAAAGGTTGTTTCTTAGGGTCCACTTATTTTGTTCTTTCTAGGACCCTAGATTTCCCAAAAGTTATCAGAAAAACATAAATTTTGTACCATTCAATTGCAAATTGAATTTGCAATTGATTTGTGTCATCAAAACCTTATAATGACCCCATCTAGACCATAATGGGATCCCTGGCCTGACTGCCATCAAACACCCACGTGCCAGGTCGCCTCCAGTCGCCTAGCATACAGGGCGACGTGACAGCGCCCGATTCCTGCCCGATATGTACGCGTATCGCAAATTCCCCCGGGCGCCCCGCTGAGTCAGCGCTCGGCGGTACAGGCGCCCCCCACCACCTCACTCTCCGCACTCGCACCCCCTTGCACCCCCTCCGGCCCGCCATCGGGTCGGCGCGTTTCCTCAAGGCGGCCTTTGCGAGCAAACCCCCCCGGCAGGGTTGGGCGCAAGGCCCCCCTCCGTAGAATGGCCGGCTCGTTTTTTCCGGAAAGATCCCCCCCGTTCCGGAAACGCCTCCGGACCACCATCGCCATCCATTCCCGCATCCACCTTCGGGGGGCGCTCTCTCTCGAGCACCCCTCCGTAAGTGTGCTGCCCGGGCAGAAAGGGAACTCTGCCCCTTGCCTCCGGATCCCCCCGGCCACCTCCAAGCAATCCCCTTGGGATTGTCTTCGCCGCCGTGCGGCTGCGACCCCCTCCGCGGAGTCCCATGGGTTCCCATGGGCAGAACTGCCCGATCAACGGGCATTGCTCCGATCTTTCGACGCAGGGCCCATCGGCAGGTGCCCCTGATCCATTCGGGTCGGTCGCTTGGCACGCGCGCAGCGTTTCAGCCAGTCGCTGGGCATGCAGGTGGCTGGCGTTGGGTGCGGGCCTCACAGGCCTTGGTGCTTCCTGGGTGCTTCCCGCGCAGTGGGTGAATAGCTGGGCAGGTTTACGTGACAGTTGTCCACCTGTCGGCGTACATCCGGGCCCTGACGGCCCCTGTGGGTTCCCTGTGGCCTGGTACCCCACCGGTCTGTTTGCGAACTGTCGACTGAGGCCAAACTGGCCTGGAATTCTGGGCCTCACGGGGCACCAGCTTGGTAGTATTCGCATAACATTTCTTGTGGCATGGCAGCCATCTATTCATATAGATCGGCTCCATTTATTGGTGCCCCGAACAGTATCCTAATGCTAATCCGCCAGAGGGGGACCACACCAGGTCGTCCAAGGTAAATTGGTTTCTTCACTGTGAATGCTAAAGCCCCAAGCACTGATCTTGCAACAGATGCCGATGACAGAAAGCACCCCTGCTGCCCTTGTCACCAGCGTGCTCATTTCCCTTGTCTGCTCTCAGCGGAGACCACCTGCGCTGGCAGCAGGCCGCCGCTACAGTGCTGTTCACTATTGTGCATTGGCCAATTGGCAACGGTATTGGAATTACTCTGTTCTAGTCGAGTGTGCCACACATGTTCTACGCATCTGACTGAACCCCTGGTGTGTAGATTGGATGGCGAGCTTTTGTCCATAGAAGGGATATGGAGCCTGTTCGCGATCTAGAGGTGTACCTTGCACGCGTGCAAACACCTACGCTCTGTGGCATCTGACCTCCCCCGGGATGGACAACACAGTCCACCCTGTCTTGAGAGGCACTTCTCAGTGGCAGCTTCTGCTTGGATTCCGAATGCGTCATTGCCAGCACGTTCAAAGCCCCTGACTGGTGACTGCCTTCTGGTCGCCTGATGTGGCGGCAGAAGGTCGCTCGATTATCAACGCATAGTGGCTGGGAACAAGGGACAACGGAATCTCAGCGTCCAGGGAAGCGGGATGGAAAAGAGCATTGCAGTGATTTTGCACCGCACTCGTCTCTCTGAGTGCGTGAGTCCGACAACAACAACTGTTCCGCAGCTTGTCCAGGGACATCCCCCTGAGAGGCATGCTCGTGGCGACGCCCAACACTTCATTCGGCACTGGTCCGACTTTGGCAACGTCAGGCAGGATGGCACAGAGTTGCAGATTGAACCCTTGCAGCTCTGACGAGCGCTGTGCCGTATTGTTCAGGCCATCAACACCAGGAACAGACGGTGCCGGACGGCCTCACTTTCACAAGACGGTGTTGGCCAGTCGCAGAATGACATGTGCTTCTGAATCCAGGCAGCTGGAACCACAGAACCGAAACTAGCGTGGGAAATAAATGCTGGGGATCTCGATTTTCTGCCAGGTTGGGAAGCCCCAGCATTTCAAATTTCATAGGCTGTAGAAGCTACTGCCCTTAGTTACGCACATGAAGCAAATGCCTGTGTTTGAGGAGGCTTAACTGGGTCGCTACTGGTGCGCAATTAGAGCGGCGGTTGATGTGTTGAGCATTCCCCGGGAACTGCACGATCTGAAGATTCCGTCAGAACGTAGGGTGGTTACCTTAGGATGCAAACCCCCTGTGGATTGGCTGGGCTTGGTACTGTGTTTTGGCCATTGCCAGCTAGATGCCAAGCTCTCAGACATCACTTGGCAGACTCAATTTTCAAATCAACAAGCAACTAGCGCTCCTCTGCATTTGGAACAAGCTTACACCATACAAGGGTTCCCATGGACGATCATCATGTCGCCTGAGAACAGACAACAACATCCACACACCCTGGGTGGTCACTGCCCCTCTGCTGGCGCCCTCTTGCGGTTCCCAGCCCGATCAATCCGTTGCAAGCCGTAGCCCACTACCTCAGTCCACCAGCACCGGTCTTGCCTCCCTGCTTCCCACCGCGACTCCTTGCGGCCTTCTCCACCTTGCCGCCAGCTTGGGTCTTGCCTCCAGTGGCCTTTTTCGCGTCCTTCGATTTCCTCATGCGCTCCTTGACCTCCCTGAGGAGGGCACACACAGCCATGGATCCTTCAGTACATGGTCAACTGGCAAGAAGCCCACGTTGCACACCACTCAGCTCCCTCTGGGCACCCTGTCATCGGTTTCACAAGCAAACATCTGCCCTCTAGCTCTGCTGCTCAGCCCGTTAGCTGCTCTGGACACACACTGTTCAGAGTACTGAGAACCCCACTACATTGCTTAACTGCTTTGAAAGGTGTCTGTGCATAGGTGTGCATGCCTGGGAGTGAACGAGGACAGCAGCACACCATCAACAGCAATAATGTACCTTCACGGCGCTTTGTTAGACTGACAGCAACATTTGTTTCTGCCCTATGCTTCTGAGGAGCCTCAATATCTGATACAATTTGGCATGAACTCACCGGAGAGCAGCATCCCTGGCTGCCTGACGAACCTCCGGTTTCTCATTCCGCTTCTTTTGGATGACCTTGACATCGAAAGAACACATGATTGTCACTTCCAATGTAGGTATGTCCTTCCAAACAAATGCTGAACTCAAATTTCATTGAGCACAAATACAAGGAAAACTGCATCCCTGGACTGAAGGCATATATGCACTAATCAGTGTCTGTGGGCAGGCAGGGCACTGCATTGCAACTTAGTTCACTTGCCCTTGTTTGGATGGGTCTGTGTGGGAGCATGGAGTGGGGTCTGCGACCGCGATCTGAGTCCATTCGCCAACAGGGCAACATGTTCAATATGCCCAACTTGGGCAATTTGCTCGTCGCTTGGTCGTCCCAACTGCCAGTGCCTTTTCCTGGAGGCTTGCTCAACTCATTTGTCAATGCCTTGAGAGGTGCTCATACCCACGATCCTTGGTGGCAGCATGGTCAAATGGTGTCGAGCACAGGTGCACCAGTCCACGTAGCTCGCTCTTTAGTTTCAGCAGGGAAGCACGGGTTCTGTCTGGTACTTGATGCAAAGGGCACACTCATCATAATGGCATTGGTGAACCGATGTGCACCACCAAAGACAGCACAGAATGCCGATTGCACTGCAGTGCCAGGATAACATCCTATCGAATAGAAAACAGACAAGCGCCAAGCCCAGATGGCTGAAATTCGCCAATGCCATCATTTTTTGTTGCGATACATGCTGGGCATTTGTTCCATGGAAACTCGCCTCAGCAAGTCATACCTCAAGGGAGGCTCCAACAATGGACCGCAGTGTGACCTTCTGGTGCGTCCTTCGCTTTCTCCTTGAGGAATCGGTGGTTTGGTCCTATTTGGCATGGGCAAAATGTCTCAGCACTCAGCGCTGAGGGTTGGAAGAATGTGCAGTCCCCCATTTTTGGTCCCAACAAACAGATCCAATATGCAGCACAATTAGATCTTTGATGCAAGGCAGCGTTTAGTGTAACAGAGCCGAGGCCTGTGAATCTCGCAGATCTGTGGGGTGCTTCCGTCTGGGAATGGGAATCGCAGCCCCACGCGGGCAAGGTCGACTCTAAGCCGCTGTACTAGAATGCGAGCTGCGGTTTGGGACGATATGACAGGTGATAGATTCCGGTCACTAGTCCAGAACAGTGCTGTCTACAGGAAAACTCAGCACACTTGGGATGCTGCATTGCTGGATGGCTGTTGGTATGTGATGACGGCCACTGCAAAGAGCACAGTATGCTCCCGCTGCCATCCACCACATCCACCCCATGAAAGCACGGAAGTAGCCCTACATCGCATTTCTTGTCAATGGGCCCGCTGGATTGCTTGGGACACAAGTTCTTGATGCAAAGAATTGAACCACATCCACTCCAGTTGCACTCAGAGACTTCCTCGTCACAATCCACAGATTGGACACGAGCATCCCCAAATCCTCCTCAGGAGGCGGTGCCCGTGTGCGACAGGGTGTCTTTTTGCCGCAGAGACCAACACTTCGCGGATGCGCTCGTGGCGCTGAGGATTGGCTGCCCGCCGCACCTTCTTGTGCTGCTTCCTGTACATGGCCGTCCAGTTGATCTTCGCGGCCCTCACCCTCTGGTGGAAGAGGGACCGGCATTTGCTGCCCATCAACAAAAAGTTCTGGCAACAAACGGACGAAGGGAGTCAGCCCACCAGTCCCAGGCACCCACTAGCCCATGCCAACACCCACCCAACCTCCTCCCCCGACAAAAATCCCACATAACATGCGGACACACCCAATCGGCATCACCTGCCCATCACCCCTCACGAAAGTAGTCCCCTTCCCGGGGTAGATCCTCAAACCGCTGAAGCGGCACAGGCTCGTCCTGAAAGACAACAGCATCGAATCAACTCAGGCCCGCGGCCCTTGCTCGCGGAGGGCGCCAGCAAGATTGCCGCTTCGGGCGCCCCCTCACTTCAAAACCATGGCTGCTCCTCGCGCTAGCCCGCAGCACAACCGCCCGCCGCTGCCTCCGCTCGCGTTCTGCTGGGGAGGCGGAACCCAGCCGCCACGCCGACACTCTCATAACCCACCTGACCCAGCAGAACCGTACATATGCCGTATCTGGGAGTCCTTTTCCTAAAAAACGAAATACAAGAAAAACGGTCCATTTTTGCACTGGCTGCGGTCCCGTGGGCCCGGAAAGGGTTCCTGGCCCACAGGTGACCACCTCCTGCAGCCTGCGGAGAGTCCCCAGCCACCAAGGCGCAGAACTGCCCCAGGTTTGGTGGCCTGTTTGCGGCGAGGATGGCTGCGGAGGCGAGTGAACGGGGCGCAGAGGCCCAGAGCCAGGAAGACGCACGGGCGGTGGGAGAGCAAGGCGCGGACGGGCAGACAGGGCAGGAGGGCCAGGAAGGCAAGGAAGGGGAGGACACCCCCTTGCCCCTGCCGTACCGGATGGACGAAGAGGGGAAAATCTTGCCGCTGGAGGGGGTGGAGTCGATCTTCCTCACAGGTGAAGCGCACGGGCGCGAGTCTGGCGCGCCTGCGCCCGAGCGGTGGGGCCCAGGGACCCCTCCTGGGCAAACACAGCATGGTCATATTCTGCCATTTTCTGCGCCTAAGCCCGAAGCAGCGGGATACGGTGCACGGTTGAATAGCGCGACAGTTTGTGTGGCAGGCTATGGACGACGGCAATGGCTGGGATTGTGATACTTGGGTGTTGCACAAAACCCGCCGTCAGTTGTGCAGCCAGCTGATTCCAGGAATAGTGTAAATTGCGCGAATTGCTTTAGTTTTGTGGGCGGCGCAGGGGCAGCTCATGGTCTCATGGTGTCGTGCTCCCCAATTTGGTCCTTTTTCTAATTCCATCATTTTGAAATACTGCAGTCATTGTTTTGGCAAACCTTTTTTGGAATTTTCTACTCCTTTTTGCGTGTGCATCTGCAGCCTATTTGGTATTATTCGGAGACCGTTTCTTGTGAAATGCCGTTTCTAGAGTGTTTGCAACCCGCTTACTGTCGGGCACTTCGAAAGCTTTAGGTTTAGGGTGAATATGTACGGGAACAACGGGCTGTGAATGCACACAACCGTGTTTTCGCAAGATTGGTCGACAACACTCGAAAACAGGCTGTGAATACAACTTGCAAGAATAGGCTGCGAGCAAAAGTGCTGTAAACGAACATAAAGCGGGGTGGGAATACGCAAGGTGAAATGGCTATAATTGCTCAAAAATGGGTCGAGCCCTGAATCACACGAGCGCCGCTGATTCAGGTTCAACCCTTCAACAGGCACCACCATCGAAATCGTTGGTCTCCAGGACATCAGCTCAGGGGAGCCAAACAGCAAAACCGCGATGTGTGTCTCAAAGGAGAAGCTGTTGGGGGACATACAATTTCGAGGGGCGATTTCTGATTTCCATTGTTTGAAGTCGCAAATCATGGAAGCCGATTACGACCCAATCCTTGTGCGGTATAACCATGACGACATATATGGGGATGGAAACAATTTCGAGGTGCGCGCAAGTCAATAATTTGCATGCTTGGGAGGCGCCTGAGGCGCAGAGGGGCATTCCTAAACAGCTGCATTGCTCAACAAGCTCTGCACATGCGAACGGGGAAGACTGAACATATAAGTGATCGCCAGCCAATGCAAGTTGAAAATAGCAAATCAAACAGGAGAACCATCAAGCGCACCACTTGCATATCTGCGATGGCTAGGCTGGTAACTCAGAGAAACGGCATAACAATGCACAGAAAATAGTCGTTTTGATTGCTTCTTGGTTGTTTAGTTCAATTACATATCAATGTGATGTTGCGCCATCGTCTGCCACACAGCAGACCCACGCATTGGCATTAGGCAAGATTGTTAACTGCCATCTAGCTGCAGATCCTGAAAGCAATCACCAAAGCCCTGTCGTGCAGCAACTGAAGCAGTGCCAATGTATGCGTCAAAGAGCTTATTCACTTGGGCACATTGCCTTGACGCTTTACACGGATTACAAGCCGAAACCCCAATTTCACCCGCAGATCTTCACCATTAAATCTGCCGCCGATCTTGTGCAATTTATCGAGAATGAGAAAGAAGCACGTCGGAAAAGGGAGGAAGAAGAGGCCGCTAGGATAGCCGAGGAAAAATCGAAACCACGGTCGAAGAGAAAATGGGTCATCAACCCTTGGAAATCTTGGGTAAGAGACTGGCAACATGGCATCGTCTGGGCTCAGCAAACGACATTTGAGTCACAAGTCAAAATGCAAAAATCATGCTCATGAGGTAGTTTGCATTCAGATTTCATCAAGCTAAACACACTGTTAGGCTTGCTGCAATGGAGATGAATTACCAATTATTTTAGTTGGAGTGATATGCTACGTCTTCTGTCTGGCAGAGAAATCTCGACAAGAGTTCTTGGTCCAGCGTAGCAGTAACAATCACATTTGCAGCTGCAGAATATTATCTGCATACAATGTACTGTACTGATGCCTGGGGACTGAATTATGTCCTACAATGAGCCACAATTTCACGTCTGGGAAGCTTTTTAGTTTTTAAAGTCGCAGCTAATTTACAAAACGTATGTTGAAACCATTCTTCACAGTTTAAAAAACTTCTAGAAGGGATGCAGGGCTATCTAGTCTTCCCGAATATTCACGTTAGCAGAAACATACACTAGAAGCTAATGTCGTTCCACTAACACTGGCAATGGGATACAGAGGTGGTGGTGGTGGTGGGCGGTTTTGGGTGGGTTGGTTGGAATGGTTTTCTGCCTCTACAGTTGACGGAAACAATTTTCTACATCAGTGTTATACTAGCACATACCAAATGCATGAATTTCCGAATACTAATCCGGATAGGGATCCGAAGTGGAGATTGAGGAGGAGAGCGTGCGGCCTCAAAGAAAAAAGATTGTCTTGGCCATGGGGAGGAAGCGGCATGAATTCAATCGACCATTGAAGTTCTCCGATAAGGATGCTCAGGAGCTCTGGAACTCATCGCAGGTGATTTTCGACAACTGTTTCACGCGATTAGTGGCACAAGCGCAACGAAAATATGGAGTGCAACACAGCGTACTGAGCTTGGTTTCTTTCCGTGTGAGTCATAACATGGTGATATACATGGTTTCCGTTTGATATTTGACAGCTTGTACAGAACATCGGCAGGAAGTATTGTGCTCGAGGTATTTTCTCTCCAGAAGTCCAGAAAATTCAGTGCATCAGTTGCCACGATACGACAACGTCATTCATTTTAGGATCAAATCTTGCTTTTGGGCAGTTCACATTTCAGCTGTGACCCACTTTACTGTACAAGTGTAGATCTACTGAAGAATGCACCAGAAATCACAAGCTGCTCGATAGCAGGCGAATCATCGAACATAGTCGAGGCGCCTTTCTGGATCTCACTGAAAACTTGTTTGCATTGGGGTACTGATTTGACTGGTCTGCTCAACCAGAAGCCCTATTAATTCACATCAAATGTGGTGCACCAGATGGAGTGCCGACCGTTCAAGGACCCTAACTTTTCTCTTCAGATCATGGAATTAGACAAGGGTATTCAGGCAGTGCCTCATCTTTCGGACGAAGGAACCCAGGTGAGAGCAGAAGAGGTTCGAGTGCTCGCATCTTCTGTCTTCTCGCTTACTAAGCAAGTAACCACAACAGAATTATTTTGCGATGTTCCTCACAGCGTTTTGCACCTTTTTTTTCACACCACATGTTTCAAGAATGCAACTTTCTGCAGACAATTCCCTTTTAGGTTAATAGCAACCACCATAATATGCCAGCTCGAGCTTATCACGCTTTTCTTTAGGCGACCGGGCTACGATCTGTCCCAGGATGCACCCAATACGAGCCACTGGACATGCCCCTGGAGAAGAAGGTCAAGCTTTTGAATAGCAAGGACATGACGGATTTCCTTGAGAGAATTCGCCCGGGGTGAGAATCGAATCCATGGCGAACATTACTGGCGCATAACTGGCATTCCATGCAAGTGATACATCGCTTTTCCTTAAAGCACTATTAAGTAGCTGAAAACCCTGAACATATCACCGAGTGGCATTTATTTCGGACCCGTGGTTTGTAAGGACTCATTCTGTGCTCTTGGGGTTCGCCAATTACATCCCACAGATTCGTTATTGATTAGGCTGTAATGGCAGGCAGGTACGAAGCGGCATTGATCCAAAATGAGATCACGAATATATTTGAAGACGATTTCTCCATTGTGGGGGATGAAGATGGGGTGTCTGGAAGCCGCAAGGAGAATGTTATCACCGAGCATCAATCATTCACATCTCTGGATTACTCAAAGAACAAAGTCGTATCCTCCATTCAGTGGCTGCCACGCAGGAAGGTGGGTTGCTGGAAACAGCGGGGCTCACGCCCTACTAGTCAACGTATTGTGCACTTGTGAAAATGCTTTGCGAGCAGGTGATTGGATTATTCTCAGAATAACCTTGACAGTTTATGAATCGCGATGCATTTTGATTCCCAGTTTATGAGCATGTGTGGCCCTTTCTCGAGGCCAACGCCATTAGTTGAGTCCAGTATTGGATCAACGTCCGCCTGTTGCGTCGTCTCATATCCATTCTTCAAACCAAATCTGGCCAAGCCGAAGTTCGCAGAATCATTCGAACACCTATAGTTTGGCCATGTGTGCACAATTTCACGACATATTGGGTGCTGAAATGTGTCTGAAGCAATGCGTATTTCATCATATATCAACCACAATATTCAGAAAATATCGCGCCATCGATCTGCAGTCAGGCTTGTTATTTATGCCGTAAACACATATCGTATTTGCGTTTTTACGCGTGAAAACAATTTCTACAGTTTTTGAGCCTAAAACCGCGTAAAATATACATATACGCAACGCAAAAACAGCCCCACGTACATAAGGACAGTACATACAGCCTTCGAGACCCCTTGGAATGGTATCCAGACGCACTGGAATGGGCAGAAAACGATTTTTTTCCATTCCATCGTGGCCCTTGCGGAGAGGGAAGTAGATGCTGTGTTGCGGGCACTCAAGGGAGGGGAGTAATGATCATTGTACGCAACTTTCATCCTGTAACCTGGGTATCACAACGAGCCGTAGAAACGCAAAAACAGCCGTAAAAATAGCTTCGTTTGCAAATTTGCGTTTTTAAGCATAAAATCGTAAACGTAAGAACGTAAACGTAAATAATAAGTCTGTCTACAGTCATGTAATTGAAAATTTCCTTCTTCTGGAGATGTTTTGTGTGGCATCAGATTAAGTACCCTTTCAGCCAAGCATATCCCTTAAAAACACATGTAACAGCGGATTTCTCACTTCTAACCCTGTTTTTGGGAAAAGCGATATAAGCTTCAGTCCTTTACGGTACTTGCTTGTAGTAATTTGTCCTGAAAGTTTTTTTTTGCAATTCCCTTATCCAGAATGTACTTTTATCATTCAGCATTGTTTTAATTTAATGCGAACACAGCATGCATTTTTCTATAGTTTCTGGACCCAGAATGCTGTGATGACGAGCAATGTGAAGATTTATTTGTTTGCACGTCACAACAAGTAGTTGCATCAAACTATGCACACATGACGCAATGCTCCTGCGTTCCAGGGTGTCGTGGCGGTCTCGTTCACCGATTCCTATTCACATCAGGAAAGAGTAGAGAGGGCCGGCAGGCCGTCCACTGCAGCAATACTGATTTGGAATTTCAAAGATCCCATCCATCCCGAGTACGTCCTGGAATCACCCTTTGAAACTTCTTGCTTCAAGTACAACCCTGCCAATCCAAAAATCGTGGCGGCCGGGTGCTTAAATGGGCAGGTGCGCAAAGTCATTTCTGACCTTTGTTCTCCAATCCCCCCTGCCATCATCATGTGATCTGGGCTGTGAAGTTGATGCAGTGCAGTGATGCGTTAACATGCCTAGATTCCACAGGCATATTACAGGATTCTTATCGTTTCCATTCGCCTGCTTTTCTGAAGAAACGGGATGGTGTCGATGGCTGTTGATTCAGAATTTTTGATTCACATACTTGAGAGCTTTGGCAGCACGGCTGTGTGCTTTTTGCTTCAAATGCATTTCGAATTCGCGCGACTTCTATATTCTTGTGTTGCTTGCAAAATCGTTTTTTGGGATAAGTTGCTTCCCTTATATGGATTAGAAATGTAATGTTTGTGCAAGTATTACCAAACCAGGTTCGAAGCTGTGGATCATGTGCACGGTTATCTTAGTCTCCTCTCGTCTCTTGAAGCGGATCCCTGCACAAACTTCGAATTTGTGTGATGAGCTTACATGGAGTGTATGCAACGCCTCTAGTAGCAACCCGCCTGAATGACAGTGGCAATTGCCATAGCGAGGTAGAATTTGCACATTGTTGGCGTGAGGCCTCCAGAAGGTGGCCAAAACCCGCTGCTCAATGCTTCTGTGGGCTTGGTTCAAAACTCAATGCGCTGGCGTTGGAATTGCCGAAGTGGCGATGTCAGCCGTTACAGTAGCGTTCGCGGGCGCAGATCGTGACCTGGGACACCACGGACGAAACTGAGCGAATCGGCCGGGCGAAGAACGTGAAACGGGAGGATGGTGGAGACGAGACATCGGTGCCGGTGGTGAAACACAGGCACCTGTCCGCATCGGAATTTTCCCACACCAGCCGCGTTGCCGATCTTCACTGGCTGGACGGCATTGAAGTGACCAAGAGCGGGCAAATGAACAAGGTGCAGCCTAGGTACCATTTGCTCTTCTAAGGAGATCGGGCTTGACCTGCGCTTGATTCCGTCTTGGCGTAACATGGAATAATGATATTTGCTCGACACAGTGCATCACACGCATGCGTCTAGTAGCCTGCTTTCAGCGATGTGCAAAACTTCTTCGGTGCTCGCAGCCGTCACAAAAAACACATATTGGCATGATTTGGAGTAACGAGACAGCTTGCTTTGTCTCTCTGTCCTCTTCCGGCAGGTAGCAGATGGCGTACTGGGAAAGGAGTGCAACTTTTTCGCCACTCTTGCGGGTGATGGCAAAGTTATGTTTTGGGACATGCGCACAGAGCGATCTGCGAAAAAGGTACGACGGTCTCCCTTACGCTGCGATCTTCTTACGCTAACCAAAGTGACGAAATTAAAGAGGATCTCAATCTCACTGTTGAGGCGATAATGCAGACACAAACTCACAAATGGGTGTTGCTCCACACGGCAGTCAATTTCACGAGCAAGCCCTGCAGCTACAAGTTCTGCCTGCCGCCAACCCGGAGGGCCTAAGGAAACGTTCACCTTGTGCGGAGCAGATGTTTCCTTTTGATTGGGTCCCTGTCCGTGTGACCTCCACCGCTTCGGAAATCTCCAGGGGCAGAAGGGCGACGCTTGGCGGCCGCTGTACGTCGTGGCCCTCATCAGCAGCGAGGGAGGCGACCTGTCGTGCCTCAAGTTCTCCTTCAGCCTGGAGAGCAACATCAAGACGGACTTCTTCGTCGCCTCTTTCGACGGCGAGATGGTCCACGCGGAGTGGACAAGAGCGGAGGGCGTGGAGCACCCAGACCACACGAAGTCCATCCACTTGTCGCACGCCGGCCCCGTGGTTGCCCTCGCCCGTTCACCCTTCTTTGATGACGTCCTCTTATCTGTTGGCGATTGGACGTTCCAGATATGGAAGGAAGGACACGAGAAGCCATTGTTCGTGTCGCCATTCGCACAGGATTACTATGTCGCAGGTGTGCGTGTGCGCCATCGCGTTTTGAAAGGTCTTGGTGATTTCGCTCCGCCGACAGACACGCGCGGTGCGTTGGCCTTGACCCCGGACAATGCAGGGCAATGGAGCATTTATGAAGGGGCAGTTGTGCATTGTTCTTGCACTGCATTTGGCGTTCTGAAAGGCCAACGCTAGCAGACGCACCTACTCGGCGCATGCCTCGGAGGCACGCCGGCAGGTGCGACAGTTCGCCAGTGTTTTAACTCCTGCTGCTCTGTATGCCGAGAGCCTATTGCACGTGGCGGTCTTTTCAGGATTTGATATCGTCCCTGTGTTATCGCCACAAAGAGGCACAGGTACTGGCTACTGCTAGGCGGTTAACCAATAGCTCCTCCCGACGCTGCAACTATGTCGATTGTTGCATGTACAGGCGCTTTTCATCGCCCCGCCACAAATCGCACGACGAACAGCCAGGCTTGGCTTTTTCGCTGTGAAAACTGAACGTATTTATGTTTTTACGCCGCAAAACTGAACGTATTTACGTTTTTACAAGTAAAAACAGCTTTAGCCCTCTTGCGCGTAAAAATACATAAACGCAACGTAAACAAAGCCCCGTGTACACAAGGACAGTACATAACGTGCACATGCAGACTTGGGGAGTCCGGGCAGTGGCAGTCAGACGCGCTGGAATGGGTAGAAAACGTACTTTTGTTCCATGCCGTCGTTTCTCAAGCCGAGGGCGAGGTGAGCACTGTGTTGCGGGTGCTGGAGAGGGCAAATGACTCATCACTGTTTGCAAATTTCGTCATGTAACCTTGCTGTCCCAACCAGCCGCAAAAACGTACAAATAGCCGACAAAATAGTCCCTTTCGCAAATTTGCGTTTTGCGTGTAAAAACGTAAACGTAGAAGCGCAAAAATTTGCGGCAGCCTGAGCAAGGATTTTCTGAACCAAAATCCTGTCATCACAGCCTGCTGGAGCCCCACACGGCCTGCCGTTATCTATCTCTCGATGGAAGGCGGTGTCCTCGAGGTGTGGGACCTTCTGGACCGCACCCACGAACCGTCCATCACCACCACTGTTAGTTCAACTACGGTGGCGTCCATGGCGTTCAACGGCACCTCCAATCGCAGCACCAACACTTCGCAGCAGTTGCTGGCGCTGGGAGACAGCGTCGGTGTCCTCCACATCATGGAGCTGCCCAGGAATTTGCGACGTGCGCTGCACAACGAGAAGAATCTGATGGTGCAGTTTATTAGAAGGGAAATTTCGAGGCTGGCTGCTGTGGAGCATAGGGAGGTAATGTCCTTCTACCAGACCCTGTCTTCTTAATTTTACGCACGGAGAAGCGCAATCGCTGCCTTGTCTTATACACAACGGCGCATGGTGATTTGTCTAGGCCATGGTAACAGAAAGGAAAGTGAGCGGCCTTCCCCTTGGTCGCGGCGTATGCGTGCGATGTGCATCCTATTTCACCATCGATTGTGGTGCGCAGCTCAAATGGCGGCTTCCGCAAGCGCTATTGCAATTTCAGGCACCACATTGTGTTGGGCCACAAAGGATACAGCCCGACAGTTCAAGAAGAGTTATTTTCGTGAAAACATGCAACACCATTGTGCACAAAATACGTGTCGCCCCTTTAAATGCGATGAATCGCGTCAACATCCTGGATGAGTTGAGGAAACTGCCCGGGGACTCACTGATGTGAAAATACCATCGCTAATTTCAGCAGCAACTAAGACAGGAGCATCGTTTGCCACGGATTGCTGCACAGCTTACCGGCATTAGGTAGTGAGCATTATTGCAGAAAAATGGGGTAGACGCAGGGTTGACTTTCTTCTAAATTTGCTGTTCTGGTGCACTAAAATTGCACAGCCAATGCGCCAAGAGGTTCTTAAAGCCCTTGAGGAGAAAAGCAAGGAGAAGGAAGGAGAAGGGGACAAAGAGAATGCCGGCAGAGACAACACTGTGTCGGAGGGGCCGAGCGAAAAGGAAGAGCAAGATTACATCCTACTGGAACAGCAATTGAGAAGTCGCCTGAACATTGGTGGTGCAGTGGCTGAAGCGAAAGGCGGCGAGCCCTTGAGGGCATGACATGGTTGGATTGTTTTGGTGCATTGTCTTGCTGTGGTGTGTCGATAGAATGCATCCCCGCAAATAGGCACCTGGGAGAGTGGGGAGGATGGAAGGCAGCAGATGATAATGGAATGCACATACCGAAGTTCCTTCCCTGTGTATTTCCGCTGTTTTGTACCGCTTTTGCTGATCATATCTATACCTCTGCCACTCTTTCCGGGCCAGCGAAAGTTCATTCTCATCAGCACGTCAAGTGAAAGGAAATCTGGGTCTTTTTGTGTTACAAGCAACAAATCCCGCCGTTCATGTCAGTTTTAGATAATTGCACGGCTTCAGCAACCAGCCGATGGCAAATGTCAGTAATTTGTCACCGACGATTTCGACATCACCTAGATCAAGGCGCGCAGATAGCCTTGAGCCTCGCATTTTCCACAGGAGAAGCGGCGCCCATTAGATGTTCAATGAAAACCAAAGGTATTGAAATATTTGCAACCTGTTCTACTGGCTGTCCAATCATCAGTACAAACAAACTTCCGCTCATGCTTCGTTGTGGCACAAATTTGGAACTAGAGGCGCATTGTTGGCATTGTAGAGATCACGCCGAGGAGAGTGGAATTCGCTTTGATTGTTTTTGCACCATAAAAAAAATAACGCTCTTGCTGCGACAAAGCGATGATGATGTTTGCCATCTACGTGAGGGCGGACAGGTGCGAGTGCAGCGTTGGCTGGGTGCCTATTGATCCTTTACCGGCTAATAAAGATCAGCTTGCAAGTACCCATACAGACACCGGCACAGTGTAGTGCCTGCCGAATGCGGGCACGTATGTACGCTGTGATGTGTGGCTGATGAAATCGGCTTGCGAATCGTGCTCTAAAACGCAGCAGCAAGCAATTCTGCAAAGAACGCAAGCAACGGTATTGGGCGTGAGCAATCCTTGGACGACATGCTGACAAACCTTTTAGTCGGCCAGCCCTGATTTAACTTGCACAGCACGCCACTGCACCAACTGCAGCCGGAAAAGGGGCACGATATTCCGTCAGAGTTGGGCAGCTGGCTGTGCTGCAATTTAGGTCCTCGACCTTTTCCAGTCAGTTTAGGTCCACCAACCCTCGGCCGCGAACCCTCAATGGGCGCTATCCACTGCCCCGCCGCACAGACCGCCTGGAGGTGCACCGGCAGGCAGGATGTCCCAACAGTCCGCCCAGGCGCTCGCCAAGCTCCTGCTCAATGTGGCGAAGTGGTCCACCGCGCTGGGCGTGGGCGGCGCGGCCCTGCAGTCCTCCATGTACACAGGTGCGCAGCCGGCATCAGAAACTCTCCACACGTCAATCCCCATGCCGCATCTCCGCATCCCCGTCGGCCCCCTCTCGGCTGCCCCTCCGCCCGGCGGAGCTCCTCTCGGGCGGCGAGCACCCCCAGGGCGGCTTGGCCGGTCGGCGACGGTGTTTGGCGGGTCGTGATCGCGGTGTGTGTGCGGTGCGTGGGATTTCCGCAGTGGACGGCGGCGAGAGGGCGGTGATCTTTGATCGCTACCGCGGCGTCCTGCGCGACGTGATCAGCGAGGGGACGCACTTCCTGGTGCCCATCCTGCAGTACCCCATCATATACGACGTGCGCACCAGGGCGCGCAACATCAGTTCCGTGACAGGAACGAAAGGTGGGGAAGGGGGGCGGGCCCGCGACTGGGCGGCAGCTGGGAATGCAGCTTGTCTCCCCCGTCATGGTTGGTATTATGCTGATTGCGTGTGACGTGTGGAGTATGGGCACAGATCCTCAAACTGTTGTTTGCCGATGTGTGTGGAATTGTCAATTGCAACTTCTCCCTCTAACGGAAGCAGCGTTCAGAACGGGTGTTTGGCGAATGAGATGATAACACCTTAGACACCTAGGCGTTCTTTGCTGTTAATGTGCATGCCTGTGGGAAGGATATGAGGAAAGCAGATCCCTCTAGTGCTGTCAGAAATGCACTGCTGCCGCAAATTGGATTGTTCAGTGCCATTACTATTCGGCCCAAAGCCAGCTGAGCAGGGCGAGTTCTTTGGTTGGTACTGTGTCATGGCACCAAGGCTTATTTGTCTCATCAAGCCATGCATGCCTTGATGAAAGCGTGGAAATTTTGGGCAGTGTCGATGGTGCTGTTGGTTTCAGGAGGAAATCACGGCAGATCAGACACACGGTTTGCTTCCTTGTGGGCATCGCTTTGTTCTGATGGCTCAATGTTGCAACGTCAGATTTGCAGATGGTGAACATGACATTGCGCATTCTTTCCAAGCCAAGAACGGACAAGCTTCCAGATATTTGGATGGTGAGACACCCTGGGTCTGTGAAAGTTGGGAGTCCTGTGGTTGTGGTACGTTCACAAAGCACAATTCGATACACATGGTGCAGTGGCTGCATTGCCAGCAGTCATGGCAGTGCCCCCTTTTGAACTACAGCATTATGTGCAAGCCTGCTGTGGCAGGAAACCTAGCATGACAAGTCTGCATGGGCAGCCAGGAAAGCAGAAGAAAGAAACACTGCAGATGTTCTCAATAGTTGTCAAAGATAGTTGTTGAGTTGCAGACAGCACCCCTTGGTATTGCTTGCATGATGGCATTGGCCCAGCCATTGATTGGAAGAAAATGTTTGGAGGCACATCATTTCTCAGCTGGCATGAAATATGCATGCACAACTTTTCACTGATTTTGATTGCTGCAAACTTAGCAGCATCACAGTCATGTGTGCTGCAGGTCGTGGTGAGGCACTGGTGTTTCCATTCTCGATCTATTGCGACAATGTTAATCCCCATCGCAATCTCATGGCTCGCCTCAGTTGTTGGTGCCATCCTATTGGAAATGGACTGGAATTGCGGCTCATGACTGAAAGATGCACTTGTGCCCCCTGCATCCCATGGTCCCACCAGGATGCACAAGGATACTGCAGCCAATGGCTGAAATAAAGAAGTTGATTTTGAAAATGAATAAAACCCACTGTGCCTGATTTGAGGGAGCTCTGTGGATATGCCAAGAGAATGTGATGTATTTTGAAGGGCAGGAGTGAGCTCCTGTTTTGGGCTGCACAAGGGGTGATTGAGGCCTGATACATATTGTGTGACATGTGCCCTCTACCAGATGCTTGGCTTGGACTGGGATGAAAAGGTGTTGCCTTCCATCGGGACTGAGGTTGTGAAGGCAGTGGTGGCGCAATACAATGCAGAGCAGCTTCTCACCCAAAGAGAGAAAGTCTCCAGAGCGGTAAGGACGCACAGCCACCTGGCAGCGTCACCAAGCTGCTGGCAAATCCCGGCAGCCTTGACAAGGACCAGGGCATTGCACATCATGATATTGCACAATTGGACGTTGGCAGTACACTCGGACTTCCAGAGTGCCACTTGTACATGAGCAATGCCAATTTGTGCTTTGTCTTCACTGACACTGCTGTTCTGCTGGCCTCATCCCTTTGTTCTGCTTTATTTTTGTGATTCGTCACTGCTGCCCTGTGCAGGTGCGAGAAACTTTGGTGCAGCGGGCTGCCATGTTCAACATTCTTCTCGATGATGTGGCCATTACACACCTTTCGTTTGGTACCGAGGTATTGATCATGTGGCGAGAACTAGTCAATGTTGCCTGCTGTACCAACGCCTGCCCCCTGTGCTGAATGCCTGTTCACAACTGTGTCAGTTTGCCAATGAAGCAGAGCGCTTGGACGTGGCTTTCACTACTGTACTGTATTCAACCCTTGGGTACAGTGATGAATGTTCAACGTTGTTGTGGTGAGCAACTGAAGTATAGAGGCACAGCGTTCAGAGGAATGCCAAGCAAAACATGGATGAAGAAGTGGTGAACGAAGGTTTTGATGCACGAGCCCCAGAACTGCACCAGAATGGACCATGCGGACTAAAACATCACTTTTTTGCATGCACTTGTTTGCGTTGATTATGCATTAGTGAGAATGGAGCCCCTCAGAATGTGGTTAGGCACATCGATGCTGGGAGATGGTGCACAAAAAGTGATGTGGCTGGTGAGGGAACTAGTGTCTTGCCTGAGTCAGGGTCCCATATTCTCTCGGCAACAAATGGAGAGCCGAATCCACTGGGAGACTGGTAGCAAAGGGATAGGACAAAGCGAATGCCAGTTTGTCTCTGCAAGACAGGGTATCTCTTGAATGGACTCGATACATATGGCAGAAGCTGTTGGCCTTGAAAGCCACAAAGCCCACGCCAGAGTTCTTGTATCCTGTTTTGCAAGAGCAAGGGGAGGGGCAGGAATCTAGAGACACATGGAGAAAGCGGCTTTTTGTAGACGAAGCTCAATTTCCCCCAATGTAGGAGTTTCGAAACAGCCTTTGAAGTGGTCAACACAGTTGCCTTGCGCCGCTGGTCAAGGCCTAGGCCATGCATCCTGTTCTGCTGCCCCCGCAGCCTATCCAGACACGATATGAGGGACAAAGAGTTTTGATGACGCTGATTGGGCCGGGTTCTGGGGAATGGAAACGAACCTATTGTTTCAGAACGGCAAAGGGTCGAATACAGTAGACAGTGTTGGCATAATCTTTCCTTGGATTGTCCCACATGGCAAAGAGTTTCTGTGTTGGCAACACTTTGAATTTGCCATGGGTTCCGGCAGATCTTTCCTAGAACATTGAGGTGATGGGCAATATCTCGCATCCTGGGAGGACTTTCCCACTCAATACGTTTCTGACAGTCGTCCATGTCATGTTTGCTGTGCATATGCATCACTGTTCCTTGAGACTTAGGACACACAGTCTTGTGCTGCTGCAGTTCACAAAGGCTGTAGAATCGAAGCAAGTTGCTGAGCAGGAGGCCGAGCGTGCGAAATTCCTGGTTGACAAGGCTGACCAGGTGTGTGGCCATTATGGCGCAAGAGGCATTCGTGCATTAAGTAGGAGCGGAACGTTTCGACCTTTGGTAATTGTTGCCTGTTTGCCTGCTGACGCCCTGCATGGGCACAAACACGTGCTTGCAATTGCAGCATGCAGTTCTTTGGACTGTTTTTGGGCATTTTTTTGAAGCATATAGGAACGCTAAACCCTTGTACGCCCATTGTCAACCCATGTTAGTGGGCGTGCATTATGTGGCATGGATCCATTAAGAAGCACCAGAAGCCAGCTTCACTGTGCATTTGTTCCAATCAGGCCTGCCTTTCGAAATGCATTCTGTGGCACACTGCATCAACGTCTCTTTGTCTGCATGTTTGCCATTACCGACCGACAGCGACTGATGCAGGCATCTCAGTGTTGTACGTGGATCAGTGGCAAACCTCTTGTTGTATTTCAACGCCTTGAACGTGGTGGCTGTGCCGATTATGCTAATAGAGCTGGTTGTGCTGGTCTCATATTCCAGGAGCGCAAGGCTGCTGTAACCCGCGCTGAAGGAGAGAGTGAAGCTGCCAGGCTCATCACAGAGGCGACGGCAAAGGCTGGCCCAGGCATGATAGAGCTCAGGCGAATCGAGGTAGGGGTCGCATGGATGATTTGAAGGTATAAAGGAGCTGGTGGCAGAAGATAACCTGCAACTTCGTGTTGGCAATGATGGCAGGCATAAATGTATAGCAGTGAACTGCTTCACTGACAGAATTGCGTGCCGTTGTTGTCTGCCCACTCGAAGCTGTTCTGGTACATGATGCAGCATTTTGGCATCATTGCTTGTAGTTATCAGTCTTGTTTAGCTTTCGGCCTTGGGCCCGTCATTTTTCCAGTGCACAGTGGAACTGGTGCCTCTGCAGATGCAGCGTTTCTAGTGCCCAATGTCGTCTCAGCTGAGGATCCTAACGTGGTGCAATTGTTCTGCCAGGCCGCCAAGGAGATCGCAGCCACCATGGCCAAGAGTCGCAACGTGGTGTACCTGCCACAAACTGGCAACATGCTGCTGGGCATCAACCCCAATCAGTGACCCATTCTCTTGATGTGAGGCATCTTTGCAATGCCAGGCGGCCTCGGGGTTGCTTCCAATCGCGGCCCTCATCCAGGTGTCCGCTCTTTGGAGCACGCCTCGACGCAGCAACCACTTGGCAAGGAACGACCGTTGATCACTGACAGATTTTTTATTCCCTCTGCTGATTTGCGCCAAAGACAAGGGGGATGGGCACCTGTTTGGCCGTTCTCTGCTGATCGGAGTTGGCCCTGGGTTAGTGATCTTGAATTCTATCTTTATGGATTTGGCCACAAGAACAGCAACTGATTATGTACCTATGGGGATGGCGCATGCGCTTATGATCTGCACGTCGTTTGTTCTGGCACTGGCATGATCGAGTCGAGGAGTGTGTCCACCAAAATGCTGGCGATGGGCGAGAATGGCAAGTCATTCGAATTCTGAAGGGCAAGGTAGTTATGAATGATCTCCTGGAGCCATGCGTTTGGCTACACAAGGAGCTGGCTGCACTGCGCTCCATTGTGTTGAATGTTCTTGTCAGTCGGGTGGCATGTGAATACACAAAATGGATTCGGTAAATCGCGACACTTGGGTTCGTATGTGTATGGCGCGAAAGGGTGGTAGCTGTAAGAGCCATCGAGAGGTCCTGTCTGCGACCCCAAGGGTCCTCATCCACAAGTATCGAACCTTGCCACATGAATCCAAGAAAAGGCCTTGCAATCCAAGGCACTGTGTAGTCCTCTGCACACCATTGCCTGGAGTGACACCAAGGAGGGGGGGAAAATCGTTCACCCGCAAATTGCTGCAAAATTACGCTGGTCCCCTTCAAGTACCGTGGCATTCTCTGGCCGCCATAATGAACCATCGGCAGCGAAAACCTGGCTACAGACAACAAAACGTACTGCTGAAAGAGGACAGCATATCTAGAAAGTGCCACCTGTAGATGTGGTTGGTTCTGACCAAGATGAAGCACGGAATGGTACAGCTTGCGTGCAAAAACTTTGCACACAACCGCTCCTGACCATTGGAGCATATGGTACATTTTTTATTCCTGCTTTGGGGTTGGGCTCTTCATTCACACAAGGACATCACATGCTTGGCGTCTTGTGGGACTGAAAGGGAGCCCTTGGGTCCAAAAGCGAAATGAAAATCATAGCCATTTGGAGGGAATAGGATTACTGACACCGGCCTCTTAAGTCAATGCACGCTTTCATCTATTTCATCCATTGGCACGCTGGCTCTTCTATCGTTCCAGCTCCCAAGGATGCCGTCATGGTCGCCCGTCACCCAGCCAATATCTTGGACCACGCCCATCGCCATTGTGTGTGTGCAGGGTCCCCGTCCTGTACTCATGGTCTGTATCCGGAACACCTCCAGTTTCGGAACTGCACACTCCCGCTTCCTTTTTTTTTCCTGTTTTTCGGCGCAGTCCTGGTTCGGCAAACCGAGGTTTGGCGGTGAAAGCCAGGGAGCTGTCCCGGTGTGCAAGTCGCGGCGAGCGGCGCGATGGCGGGGATGGCGGGCGTGGGAGAGGAAGAGGCCGGGCTGCACGCCCGCCTGGGGGCCCTCCAGCAGGACGCGTCGACCCTCATCAATAGCCTCGCGGGCCTGGGGGCGCCCGGCACTGGGGGCGAGAGCGAGGACCTGACGCGCCGAGTCAAGCAGGACCTGGAGCGAATGCGCGCCTGCCTGCGGGACCTGGAGCTCTATGCCGAGGAGCAGGAGACGTGAGTGTGGCGCCGATGGTGTGCGGCGCGCAGCCGCTGCGCTCTGGCTTGCGTCCGCACACATCACCTGAAGACTCAAGGCTGTTCAAGGACGTTGCTTGCAAAATTGCACTTCTGCCCAAACCCGGTCTGTCTGGAACGATTCGCGGCGGCGGCGTCCGTCCAGGGCTACCCGAAAGGATCCCACAGAACGCCTGCGCGGGTGTGCCAGATGTGGGCGTCGATTGCCCAGTAGCTGATTGGGCTTCCGTCCTGCCGTCGAAAAGAAGGGGGCCCGATGGCACGCTGCCAGCGGTTGCCGCAGACGAGATGTTACGGGTGGACGCGCTGCATCAAGCCGCCCCTGCGTTCCCAAGTCCCGCGTTGCAGGATGGCGGGTGTAGGAATCACAGTTGTGTTGAAATACGACTTGCATTGACTGGCAAGATTGTCTTTCCCACCGAAAGGAAACAAGTCGTACTCCCCTCCCGTGCGAGAATTGGCATTTCGAGCTCACCAGGAGGTGATGCAGCTGTCTCGGGGTGCAACAGGCACAGCGCACAGCACAGACCGCAGGAAATTTCATGCAGTGTCGTAAGATTGGAAAACTGGCTCCGACTCGACGGTTACAGAAGTCGACGGAAACGGTTGCGAACGCCGATGCAATCATAGGGAAGGGCGAGCCATAACAAGGGTGTGCAGGAGTGACACGGATGCGTAAGATTTTGCCAAGCGTTTTGAGGGGATTAGCATTGTTGGTTTACTAGCAGACCATCTTCCCCCATTCCGGTCATCAATGGAAGAGGATAGGCACCGACATTCGCGTGTGCATGCAGTGGAGGTGTGCCAAAAAACCGTGTGTGCGTCGCCCAATGACAGACTGTGGCTTCTGGAAACAACTGATCACCCCTTGAACTTAAGGGTCAGGGATGCAGGCAACGATGCAAGGATAGCAGGTTGCCACTTTGGTAACGCCCTCTGCTACTGTTTATCCTTAACCCTTATTCTGCCACAAGAAATTCCTGGTTTCGAATGCTTTAAAGACATTTGGACATTTTTGCCCTTTGTTTCTGAACGAGCTGAGTTGGGCACTGCAAACGCTGCTGTTGGTGGGAACAGTCTGCCAACACCCTTCTGGGCAAAGTGGGCACTAGACTTAGTGCTTTGTCCTTTGGCTCTGTGGCCACGACAGTGCTTGCCCAACAGCAGTGCTTTGCCAAAAGTGTCCTTTCATGCTTGGGGACAAGGGGTGAGGGGGCAGTCTGGGAGCATTGTGGCATAATGCAGACGAACTTGCATGCATGATTGAGTTGGGTATCCATATTGGTCAGTTGTTGTCATCTGTCGGTGCAGGGATGAGGCAACAGCACAGGTGGCATTGTGGCTGAAAGAACACAAAACAACATATGAGAGGTGCGTGCACTGCAAGTGCTGTTGAGCTTTGAAACCTGTTCTATTGGGGTGGATGACCAGAATGTGAAGTGGTGCCACCACCTTGGTGGCTCGATGTTGTCTGGTGTGTCACTTGTTCGTCATATCACGTTAGATGTGATCAGGGCAAGGTTGCATATTAGTCAGGGAGACGTCATCTTCTGAGCCCATCTGGACTGTTGGGCGGCTGGTTCGCCAAGCTGTAAATGCAGAAAGGAGGTATGCTCATTTTGTGTACAGTGTTGTAGAAGCAGGAGACTCACGAATTGACCATGACCGGTATCCATGACAGTGCCCTTGAAATTGGTTGGGTGTTTTATGCTGCGCCTGCAAGATGGCATTTGCCCACTGCTTTTGTGCTCAACCATGTGCAGAGGCAACGAAAGTCACCTCCTCCTTTGGGCTAGAACACTTGCTAGTCAGTGCTAGTCGCATTAATCCCAGTTTCGTGTTTTTGACAGGGTATCTCAGTCATTTGCTGCAGCCATATTGCAGGCGAAGAAGAACTCACAAAGAGCTTGGCAGGAGGAGGTGAGCAGCGGGCCTGCTGACAAGCCTTTGCAGTGTTCAAAAACAGTAGTTTCACCAGCGTTACAACTTCACAGCTGAATGTCAGCAGGAAAGATATCTCTTGGCAGTGATGCGAATATAGACAAGCTCTTGTTTTGCAAGGGAATTGAGAGAGCACGGCACTGTAGAGGACGTTGCCTTAGCCCTGAGCATATTCAGCCCTGTTGCCTTGGCCAGGGAAATATATACTTGCACCCTGGCTCTGTGTGTTTGGTGTTCTGGGATTCTTCTGTGCCTTGTGAAGAATGGGGCTGAGGAGGAGATATAGGCAGCAGAGCACTTAGAGGGTAGCATAGTATGTGGTGGTGGATCGCATGCTTGGAGATTATTGTACATCACGCTGTGAGAATTACTTTTGGTGCATTGAGCTGTAGGCATACTGTTGATGGAATCATGACTTCATCGCCTGCCAGGGTACATGCCTGGATTAACGTGTGGAAGCCTTACTCTACAATGTTGTATTGTACGATTGAGCAAAGGAGTCATCACGTCTATTGTGATATTGTGCAGGGAGGGAGCAGGGAATGCTGTGGTTATGCTCCTGTTGCTGTGTGTGGATGATGGATGCAACCTCAAGGCCACCTACTCAACAATAGTCGCACTCTTGCTCGCACTGAGGCCATTGTTGTGATTTTCTGTATTCAGCGCCAAGCATTGCTGGGGGCCAGAGCAGCTGGAACAGTCCCACCAACGTTCAGGAATAAGCAGGAAGCTGCACGAGGTGCACAGGATGTGACGGAAAGTTTAAGGCGTACAAGAGAAATGATGGCGCAACAGATTGCCTTGACGGGAAGCTCATTGGAGGTCATAGGTGAGCAACCGTCACACCCACTCGATCTTCATTTTCCACAACAAGCTTTCCCCACGTTGGCTGCAGGTGATCTGTTTGAGTGTGGCCATCCAAAGAAGTCAAAAATTGAATCAGCTCTCGCATGCCGATGCTTGCTGGCAGAACATCCTGATTGTAGCAGGGTGGGTGACTTGTGCTGCCACTGTCCGCATTGCAATGTACCTATTACAGCTGGAGTTTGTGCCATTGTGCCCCAGCAGTTGAGGCATGGAAAGATTTTTGGATATCTTTGACAGCATGGACGTTCTTGGTGTTGCGTGCTCCTTCATGCAGACTCCAGCACAAGGGACCTCAAAAAAGCGCAACGAGAACTGCAGTCGCATCGTGGACTCTTTGCGAAGTCAAGGCGGCTTCTGAACACAATGTCATGGCATGACGTCCTGGACAAGATTGTTCTGTGGGGCGGGGTGTTGCTCTTCACTATTGTCGTCCTGTACATCACTCAGAAGAGAGTGTTGGGACTCACGCCAGGTTTTGTGAAGGAACAAGCTTCACGGATGTTCTGGTTCACGTTGTCCTCAATCTCACACTTGCCATCACATCTGGGCAATCTTGTAAGTCAGGGCCCAGCATCTGGAGGTGTGCAAACGCCGTCGCATCGCACTGAACGCCCGTTGGAATCTGCGAACGTGGCCACATTTGGATCCGGCTCCCAGCCAGATACAGGAAGGGGAGCAGATGCTGCTGAGCAACGGGATGGCATGGACTCATCTGTGGATGTCTTGCATCCAGAAGAGGAGAACAGGGCCGCTAATATGGCACAAGTGGAGCCACCCCACAGAGACGCAGTTGATCTAGATGGTAGGGAGAAAACGGAGGCAGATTTGGAGGAAACTGACAGTGCAACACTGGAGAGTGCAGATGGTGCAGAAGGCGGGGAAGACAACGAAGCGGGCACTGCAGCTGCGGGAAACGTCGAAGGCGTCGACGACAACCCCGTTGGGAAAGGCTCAACACCAGAGGCTGATGACGCCAATGGTGATGCGGAGCTTCAGGGCGGTGGAGCAGCGCCTCAGCTCACGAATAACGACGATTGGGAGGATGCCGCAATGTCTGAGTCTGAGAGCTTGGAAGATACTGACACCGTGTCAGTGCATGAGGACGACCATCTCGTTGAAGGCTCGACGCCAAAGGCTGATATTGTGAGCAGTGGAGTACAAGATTCGGACAGTGGCGCAGCGTCTCAGCTACAAAATAGTGACGACCGGCGGCATTCAGGAAAAGAATCAGATCCACGGCTTGAGGACACCGACACCGCCTCACTGTTTGAGGACGACGCATCAGAGGGTGGTAATGCGATAATTGACAGCCACGGCGTCGTAGATCGTGAGATGCCAGTTGAAGCGGAAGAGGGGAGGAACGGCGAAAATGAGGCCCCGTCATTGGAGGATGCAGAATCTGGAGAAACTCCTGATGGCCGCAGTCAGCAGCTGGCGGCGGATGCCAGCAATGAGTTGCCACATGCAGGAGATGTGGCCGAAGTGGGGGATGCTGATACTGGTGCAGCTCTAGAGAAAAGCGTGCCTGATGGGGCAGACTGCGCCAATCCGCAGGAATGTGGCAACGACGGCGACGGGAGGTTGGGTGAGGACGACCCATATGGGGTGGAAGGTGGCAGGAGAGACGACGGAGTTCAAGCATCTCCGTATGGCGTCCGTGATGCCAAAGAACCGAATGCACTAGCAGGAGCACAGGAAGACGTTGGGGCTGTGGGGGACGATAATGTGAACACAGGGCCGACTATCGATGAGCAAGGTCGAAAACACGACGAGTTGTAACATACCGAGCTTGGGCTGTTCAGACAACAGTTTTGATGTTCAGCCCCATGACGCACCATCGATTCGGGTGTGCCTGTGTTCGGTACACCGGGGACCTGGGCACACCGTTTGAGGTGCCTCGCAAGCATGGATCAAAAGATGGCCACATCACCCTTTGGACAATTGCCATGCCAACCCACAGCACAAGAAACGTCGACTCCGCATCAGGGGATTTGACGCTTTCAAGCCACAGTCTCTAAAGTCTCTCTGGGAACGCTGGTGCCTGCCACAGCCAGCCATCTGGCCAACTGAGACCCCGCGGATTTATGAATCCATTGGTTGTCATGTGCGCGCCACCAATGACCAGCTGTGGCGCACACATGACAAGTCCATGCACCTGATGGGAGATGATAGAGGGGCAGGGCAGGGCTAACTCCTGCCAGTCTCCCATGGTCATATACTACCAGGCTCTGTCCGCTTGTGCAGCCTCCAGACAGCAGTAGAGGGCGTTAGCAATTGAACCAATTCTATACCTGCTGATGGTGCTTCCATGGTGACATAGGGATAGTGCACGGGGAACCAGGCGTCCACAGTAAGGAAGGGCTTTTGGAACATGGCAACAATCAGTGCACAATCCTGTACATGTCATCCAGCAAGAGAACAGCTGCGGCTGAGCAACCAACATGCACGTGTCACACTTAGTATGCTGCGCTGGTCGAATATTTCCTGACATAGCAATATCAAAAGCTCCATGAACACCTCCTGCTGTGGAGCACAAATGCACTAAGCACGACTGTGCCACAAGAGAGTACATCATAGACCATCGTATACAGCTGCACAGTCGACTTTGGGGCAAGTAATCCCCATAGCAACAGACACTGTGGTGCACAGAGAGGGAGACACACTTGTATTGCGATTGTCTTTCAGTGCCAATACATGGCGCCAACTGACAATGGCGTGTATGAACTCACAGTACCCGATCCTCCCAATGCGCAGCTGCTACCGATTGGTTGATCGACATTCGACGTTACAGGGCTCTGCGCTGATCTATGCTGCTGTGTGTGAGATCCTCAGTTCACAGCAGCACTCCACAGTGCAGCAACTCAGCGTCCCCAAGTATGAGACACGCAATCCTGCAAGCTGAACCACGCTCACTTCTGCCGCAGAAGGGAAGGTCACCAGACAGCAAGTGCAGGATGACAACACGTGCAAACCTAGTGACCAATCCAACGCCACTGTCACTGGCTGATTGGTAGGCTCCGCTTGACAGCTTTCACTGTGCCTTTTCTTCTAATCCAACATCCAATAGGCGTGCTACATCTGCACATTCCGTTATGTGTCCTGAAGTTGCCTCGTCGCTCGCTTGGGCTTGCATATACAGAAGTGAGTGGTGCTTAACAGTTGGACACTCCACCGTACTGTCAATAGAATTCTGAAGTTTGGCTCATGCAAGCATCCTGCTGCATGATTCCTGCACTGACACAGCAACCACTGAACAATGGCATCGCATGCGTGACTCCAGACCATCTTGCAGCCATGCCATTGCCAACGAGGGCAACAGAGGTTGGCTTGAGCACAAACTGCGCAGCATTCGCGTCTGGGCAAACATGTCACTGGAATTCGTGCCAAGTCACAGCACTGAAGAGCATTTGATAGAAATGTCCTCCTCAGTTCGTCTCAATCCCTGATGACCTTCTCATTCGTCTTTTCTGCAGGTAATGGCCTGTTGAAACCGCCCTAGCACACAACAAAGCGAGCAGTCGGTAAGTTCGCAGAGCTTACCTCAGCAGTGCATATAAACAACACCAGAGACTCACATTCGTCATCATAAAAACATCCCATGCCCATCTTTGGTTTTAAGATCATGTTCAAAATTTTGTACTAGGATTATGGCGATCATATCTTGTATGGAGATATGGCTGTGTTTTGTTACTTTCTGACAAATGTCAGAAAAAGACTATGGCTTTTGTCTTGTACACTCGACACGCCAGCATAAGCAGATGCCAATGCTCGTTTCATCTTGGTGAGGCCTTCAAACTTGGATAGTACTGTGGAAGGGTGCCAGGGGTCTGAAGCGCCATTCCTTTCAACTGCATAGAGTCGCACATTGGCAAACTCCTTTCTTAAACCACCAACGCATATGGAAGCACAAACACTTGATGGCCTCCCCAGAACAACATGTGTTGGCTATTGTGGGGACAAATCTGTTGGGGCAGTGGACTTTTACTTTCTTGACAGTATTTTCACGTTGCACGGTCCAAAATTAGTGTGGCACAAAGTGCACAGGCCAACAAGAATTCTTGTCGTGAAATGAAAGCAAGACTGGTGAGATCACACCTCCAGGCGCTTTTGAGTCCTTGAATTTCGCTCTACCACTTGCCACCATCAGCTGGACTCACTAGCACTAGTTGCTTTTCGCTGTGCATTTTCCTCCGAGAAGCAAACAATTCAAACTGCAAGAGCTGAGTGCAACTGCTGTAAATGATGACACAATGGACAAGTCACATTGCCCAACGTGTTATCATTTCTGAGTACAACATCTCTGCACAAGTCCCAGCAAAAATCTTGATGCATTTTTACCACCGACAGCATACAGTTCCACGTTGTGCACAGCAGCATCTTGGCATTTCCGCTTCTATGCACTAACTCCTATGCACTTGCTGAACCAACATCAAAACATCCTGCTTTTGCTTGCCATCTCGCGGTGAGGGGCCATGCACCATGTGCACCATACACTCTTGAATACAGTGTCCTGTAAACAAGGCGCATATCCCGTTACTGTGGTTCAGATGCCAACTCATTTCCAAGTGGACAAGCTGGCCCTGCTGTGAGGTGCTGCGCTTCCACCTACCTTTCTGTTCATGTACTGCCTGGCCTGTCGCATGCTCTTCACCCGTACACTGCTGGCATTGGATGCACTGTCCTTCACTTCTGTCCCCTTGGTGGTGTCAAAACCCTGTTGATACAGTGAGACGATTGGTTCCCATGACTTATCAGCCATTGATGGGCGACAATGCAGGTGGGCAGGTTGGTAAATTTTTGAACAGGATTCGTGTGGATGACTGGGCTACATTTTCCTTAGGCTACAATCCCCTTTACAAGACAAAGCTGGGCCCTTGCACCTTGCCGGCGATGTTGAGAGCATACGCATTAAACACTGTTTGTTGCTGTGCTGCAGCTCAAGCAGCTTCTGCATGCAGACCAGAGCAATCTTACAAAGGGGATTCCCATAGCCTGCATCATCTGCATCTCTTCTGGTGTGATATCTGCTGTGAAGTCAACAGCGACCTCTTTGTCCTCTTCATCATCTTTCACATCCCTCCTGTGCCTCTTCCTGTGGCGTCCCTCAGGCGTTCGGCTTCTGCTCCGGCTTCGGCGCGACTTGGTGCGTGACTGTAGACAGAATAGAATAGCTCTTCAGTGGGTGTCACCCTCAGGTACAAGGTCATGGGCCTGCTCGATGGAGAAGGGGAACAATGAAGCTGACAAATTCCTTGCAGATGTGAACATTCTGGAGGTCAACAATCTGAATGGCGCCTGACATCGCCTAATAGGGAACAATGCAGTGACTTGCTGTATTTTGACGAGCAACATCAATGAGGATAGCATTTCTGCATTTCATCGGAATATTCCCTGAGGCTGTAGACTGTGCACACGCTCTGGCGGGTTGACTTGCACTTTGCTTGCTGCAGTCACTTGTGGCAATGACGCTGCAATTCGCAGAAAAGCCTGCAAACTGCCAATTGCACCAGAGCATAAAAAGAATCAACAACCAGTTCACCCTTCACAGAAATGGAATACCAAGTCCTCACAACAACAGTTACAAATGTTCAGCGAGTGCAAACTGCAAGGCTCCCCTTGACAACATACGCACATCCCAGACGCCAGATAACTCACCCTGGACGTTGACCGATTCCTCTTCTTTTCCCTTTCCCGTCTGGGCGACCTCCTGCAAGGACAGCTTCCGGCAGATCAGGATGCTGGAGGATCATGGACGCCTGTGCCACAGTTATACCACCGTGTATAATGCCAACAGATGACCTTGACATCCACTAAATTCCTTTGTGTTGAATTGGCTTTAACGACAATGTGGTGCTCTTGCACCTTGCAGGCAGCGGCCTTGGCACCCACACACTCGTGGCCGCTGCTACTCGATTGGTACTGTACTTTCAGGCACATCTGCACCCTCTGCTGGAAGGCAACAGTATCTTGGAGTATCTTTGCCCAGGAAAGCGTTCTCAACATGTCACCTGCAGTCTTCCCTCTGTAAGACAGCTTTCACTGGCGTGCCCTCCTGAATTGTGTTTTCGTGCAGATCGCCACAACTCTGTTATCACATGTTCTCAGTTCATCTCATGCCATTTCATATGCACCACACCCTGCTATAAGATCACATCAGCTGATGGCAAGGGCCCCTGCTCCCAAACCACCTGACTGACACTTCGGGAACAGTTCTACGAGGGCAGGAGGCTTTAGGCAGGCCTCCAATCCAGGGCCAGGATCCAGTACAAAGGGGTCAGCAATGATGCCTGCCGCTTGGCAGTGTGGCCACCCAACCGCCAGCACACAACGTAACCTAGCGTCACCATCAATGAACCTACGCTCGCCTGAGGTCCCTCTCTCGCTCCCTCTCCCTCTCCTGTTCCCGCTCGCGTTCGCGCTCGCGGCCACGGTCCCGCTCCCTTTCCCGCTCCCGCTCGCGCTCCTTATCGCGCGCCCGATCACGATCTCGGTCGTCCCGCTCCTTGCGCCTCTCCTTCCTCTCCCTCGGCGGACTGGGGCTCCGGCGCCGTTTGCGCCTGTCCTTGCCGCGCTCCGCGTCCGCCTGCCTGTCCCTGGCCATCAGCGCGATCCCCAGGCCCTGCGGGTGCTACTCGCCGCGGTCGCCGAGCGGCTTCCCCGCGAGCGTGCCGTGCGCCTGGTCGCCGGACGCCCGTATGCTGGCGTTTATCGCGCGCAGCAGCCGGACCTCCTTCTGCCGCTGCGAGTCGAAGTGCTCGACCTGTTCCAAAAACGGGACGGCATTCAAATCGTGCCCCCTCCCGCTCGGCACAGGGGGGTGGATTCGAAGCCTGCTTTTCCGCGTATCGTGAACTGCGCCACGCTTTCGCAGGCTTGCCCCCGCATCAGGCTGCTAAGTCAGCTTTAAGTCAGCTGAGTTTGCCCCAGGCGGCCATGAGCGCCCGCGTTCAGCGACCTTGAACCCCGTCACCGGCCTCAATGGGCGGGGGTCTGTCGCTTTATTTGGAAAAGCCAGCCAAGCGCACCCAGGTCCGCCTGCAGCTGGCCTCGTAGGCGGCCCTCAGCTTACGGCAGGCGACGGGGACAACCTCCGGCGAAACCTCCGTGCCCGCCTCCTCCGCGCAAGCGTAGTACTGGTCGCGGGCCTTTAAAAATAGGGAGAAAAGGAAATGCGAGGATCAGCGCAGGCCGGCGTTGGGGTGGGGGAGCTGCCGGGGATGTGGGGTGGCGGTGCGGGGGTACTGGAGCAGGTCGCAGCCGCATGGACTGGGGCGGCAGGTGGCGGGGAGAGGCAGCGGTCGACCCGCAGCGTGGCTGACCACCTGCCGGCCACTCACCGCGTAGCACGCCGCTCTGGCCTTTCGCAGGACGGAAGGGTCCGAGTCTTTGGCACTGGGGCGGAACATGGGGAGGGAGGTGCCGCCCAAAAGGGCGGCGGAGGCGAATTTTATGCGGTGTGTTGCTGGCCAATTCAACAAAAATGTCAAGGCTCCGTGCTTTGGGGGCACTTCGCTCCCGTTAGTGTGGCGCCTGGGAACGGCATCCCCATGATCCACGCTGGATCTATCTGAATTCTTGTACAAAATACCGCCATTGGAAATTGGGACGAACCGCCTCGTTCGCTGGCACACTTCTCAGCCCTGAAAACAACACTGTGCTGGAACTCCAAAAGAATACTTTGCCCCAGTTGCAGACCTCACCTGTTTGTAGAAGCATAATAACCATACGTTCAATGCCAGCGTTGAAATGGCATTTTGCTCAACACAAATCACCACATGGCGGACAGGTCAAAAACATTCAGTGTTGGTTTCAAAGATCGAGGCAGTAACCATACCCAAACACAGAGTTGGCACAAAGATGAGGTAGCCAATCTCTTTTCTTAATAAGAGCATCAGCGTAGCCCTCTTTGCGGAGGTGAAGATGTTTCTGCGGCTTAAAGGGTATCTTGCCAACCGGCACCTGCCCTTCATGGTTTTGGAGGCCGTCCAACCAGGTCTCAACGCACGAATGGGGCCGCCCGCTCGCCCTGCTCTGGTCAGCAGCTGACGCATTTATCGTTCTCCACACCCCTTCGCAGTCTCTGAGTTATATTGTAACTCCTCTTTTCAGCCGGAGAACCGCTCGATTCAAGTTGTGAAAGATCATGTCTTCAATCAACGTCAATCCAAGTGGATTTATTCCCACAAAGCCACAGAAATCTAAAAGTAGCAGTCGAAGAATTGTGGCTTTAACGGAAACACCGCCAACCCGCTCGCCTTGCCTTTCCTCGACCGGCAGCACATCAATAGTGTACACAACGGCTTCCAGTCCCTTCCTTCTGTACCGCAATTTACAGTACCTTTTACCGTACCATAGTGCGGTACAGTGCTCAAGAGGTTTGAGAGACGGAGCACATAGATCAGTGCTTGTACCGCAGGACACTGCCAGCGTGCAGATGGTTGGAATGACCTGAAAATTGAACCAACTTCACGCTACAAGGTCTGCAACAGGCTGTGAAAATACTAGTCCTATACGGCTGACACTGACTGAGATATGAGCCAATGCGTGGCCTTGTATAAAACCGCGCAATTGTACCTGGGGACTTTCAGTGCGTGCAAAGGGATGTTTGGTATGTACCGTGGTGCCACTTTCCAGCGCATCATACCCTGCGGGATCGACACATGTGACATCATCAAGGAAAGGCCCCAACAAAGATCTGTCTCTCCATGAATGGCCCAGAGGGCGTCCAGCCCGAGAGCAGGTCTCCACGATTTCCATCACGAATGTCACCCACCATGCCAGCCCATCAATCACAGAATTGGTCCTGCTGGACCCTTGCTCCGACTCTCTCCCTGGCGCCAATTTGACGCCAAGCGTACCAAAATCGCCACGGCGCGGTCCCTTCGTGCTGCCGCCATCGACATAAAGATTGATGCCCCGGGTGGGGGCTTCAGCTCGGCGCCGCGCCGACACTGTTTGTGCGGTAATCCTCGCAGTGCTTCTCCCGCCTACCTTGGGTTCAGCCCGCTCACTGGCCCACGATAATCAGCGCGTGCGCCGGTGTATTGGCCGCATTGGCCTCCCCCCGCGCCCCCTGCCCGGCAACGCGGCGTGTGCTCTCCCCGTCAACATTCGCACCCCAATTACCAGTCCGCCCGACGCCCCCGGGAACGTGTCCGCAGGCTTCCCGCTTCATGTGCTGTGAACCTGGGGCCGCCTAATTTGTACGTGGCGGCCCCCCCCCCGGTTCCTGGATTACAACTGCGTGCCAACGCTCGCACGAGGACCGGCCGCAAACAGGCCAGGCGTGTCCGCTGGGGCCCGGTCGTGACGCGAACAGCGCTCGGAGTCCGCCGCCCGCGCCGCTTTGTTATCCGGGAACGGAGCCCGGAGCGGGGAACTTACAGGCGGTGTTCAACACCCCGTTGACGACATTTGCTTGGCCGTTTTC
>CAJHUC010001473.1:0-61934 GCA_905146915.1 Ostreobium quekettii
CGCGAGTGCTGGGCGACCTCGGCGCCGCCGTTCAAGCGCAGCAAAACGCGCAGGAATCGGTTTCCGAACGAGTGGAAAGCATGGCTGCGAACCATGCTCGGGAAACGGCCTCCATGGCCGGCGAGCTCGGCGGCATCAAGCGCGCCATCGAGGCGCTGGACCGCAGGATGTCCGAGGCAACGTCCAGCCTCGTCGTTCGGCCGGCTATGCCGCCCTCGACCGTTCGGAGTCGGCCGCCGTTGCCGGTGGCCTCGGGCGCGGAGGATGCAGGTGCCGCGGAGGGAGATGCCGCCCCCGTGGGGCCTGTTCGCGAAAAGGTTACGCTTTACGAGGGGTTACGCACCCCTGGCGTAACGGGGAGCTGCGAGACAGCACAAGGTGTGAGTTTTGGAGTTCCTACGCTGCCCGTCGGTGCTGTGTCGTGGAGTGAGAATCCTGTGAACTGGAAGGTGAATCAGAATGTGGACTGGGATGCATTTCTGAACAAGCAAATTCCCAGTAGCGTGTACTTAGGGACAATGGTGCAAACTATCCCAAGTACTACGGTGCAAACCACTATGGCACCGCCGGAGAACTTGGAAATTGCGAGCGGCATTGCAGCACCATTGTTGCCTCCTGGTATCAGTCAGATAGCAGGCACTTCAGTACAGCCTGGTCAATCTTCCCGTGGTCAATCAGCTGGTCCGAGTGGAGTACCGTCACGAGTGAGTGGAGCTGGAGCAGCTGGAGCTGGATTCCCTACACAGTTGGCTCGCCAACCTCCTTTCTGGGGGGTAGGCGTGCCAGAGGATCCCTACAGCGGGCTGGGATCATACGGATCCCTGGGTGGTGGAGCTGGAGGATCAGGTGGTCACGAACCACCAAGGAGACCACCCAGAAGGTCACCCTCAGGAGGCCCGCCTGGTGGCCCGCCTGGTGGCCCATCTGGAGATGGCAACGATGACAGAGACGATGATTCTATGGGCGAGAGAGAGTCATCACATGGAGGTGGGTTGCCGGATGTTGGACACAGAGCTGCCGCTATCCCTGTCGACACTGGATTCGGGAGATTGAGGATTCCAATGCCAGAGAGATTTTCTGGCCACCATCAGGATGTGAGCTGCACAGAATGGGTGCTGGCCATGTGCAGATGGCTGCGTGGCAATGCAGTGGACGAGTCACGTTGGCTGTCAGTGATGTCAGCAAACTTGTCTGGAGCTGCTATATCGTGGATGAACCTGGTAGAGTTGCAGGTCTATCAGGGGACACGAGCGCCATTTGCTGGTTGGCGAGAGTTTACTGAGGCGCTGCGTGGCACATTTGAGTCAGCCACGCTGGGAGAGCAGGCTAGGCGCAGACTCCACACTCTGCGTCAGTACAAGTCTGTAGAGGCTTACGTCAGGGAGTTCCAGAAATGGAGCTTCAGGCTGCCTGACATGTCTCGAGCGGAGCGTTACTACCAGTTCATCGAGGGCCTCAAGGAGCCCATGAGATTGACAGTGGCTTCTTGGGTGCCAGAGGACCCTGATCAGGCCATCGCGACAGCTCTGCGTCTTTCTAGCCTTCAGCGTGGGGGCTGGGAGCAGTCTCAGGGGCAGAGCCAGGGCAGAGGTCAGGGCCGACAGTCTGGTGGACGTGGACGAGGCAGAGGACGTGGCCAGCAGCAGCAGCAGCATCAGGTTCAGGCAGTCAGCCAGTCTCAGCAGCAACAGCAGCATCAGTCTCAGTCTCAGTCAGATTCAGTTGCAGCAGTTCAGCAGGGTGGCAGAGGCAGAGGCAGGGGTCGTGGACAACAGAGTAGTGATGGTGGCCGTGGTGATGGCGGTCGTGGGCGTGGTGTGTGTCGGCTCTGCAAGAGTCCGGGGCACTACGTCAGTGTTTGCCCGCGGCTGGAGGAGGCTGCTAAGGGGTTAAACTAGCCGCGGGGCAGCATGCACCGCCCACGCTACCCCGGAGAGAGCAGGGTGATCCAGCCAGGAGAGCAAGTCACCGGACGCTGGAGATTTCTGGGCGGAAGTTTGTGAAGGTGAGCCACCCTCGGTGGAATTCTGTGTTGGTGGGGCCACGTGTTGTTGTTGTGGCCTTAGAGGAGTCTCATCTGTCTGGGCGCACTGGCCCAACTGCAGTAGATGGTCAGAGTGTTGTTTCTAGTGGTGACCAGTGGTGACCATGATGTAGATGCCGGAAAGAAGAATGATGTGAGCACTGACTTTTTCCCCGCAGTCAGTGATAGCTGTGTGGTTGGGGTCACAGCTAAGGTTGATAGTGTTGAGCAACTTGTTCTTACTGGCAGCCAGAATTTCTGTGATGAGAGGCTGACCAGTTCTGATGCACCCAAAGCTGGTGGTGGTGATGTAGAGGGAGAAATGGTGGGATTGCGCACCCCACTTGTCTGTCCTCTAGCCAGTGTTGGGTTCATAGGATACGAACTTTTAGGCAATATAAACCGGCATGCAGTTGTGGCTTATGTTGATAGTGGGAGCACTGCGAATTATATTTCTGAGGTAGTTGCTCGACGGATTGGTCTTTCACCAGACGGGAAATCGGTGAAACTGCAAATGGCTGACACGACCACACGTGAGACATTGGGTTGTGTGTTTGGAGTGAAATTTCGCTGCGGTCAGTTCATGAGCACTTTTGATGCAGATATCTTCCCAGGATTGGCTCATGATGTACTCCTTGGTTTGCCTTGGTTGATTAAGGAGAACCCCTATATTGATTTCCGGTCAGGCAGAATTCAGGTCTTACAGGGACAGGATTATGTGGCACTACCAACGGCCAGTTGTCCAAACCAGCAGAAGACATCATCAGAGGACAACCCATTCAGTGGCCAGAAGAACATGCTGATGGTGGTGATCAAGCCAGTCGATGATGACAGCATCCCTGTAGAGACGATCCCAGAAGATCAGGAGGGATCAGATGTAAACAAGTTGAAGCATCCTGAACTACCGGAGCAGATCATTGCAGCACTTGACGAGTACAGTGAGGTCTTTGCTAAGGATCTACCAGCAGGTGTTCCGCCAGTGCGAAAAGGCCACCAGTTTCATATCGAGTTAGAAGACGGAGCTCAGCCAGTCAGCCGCCCACTCTACAAGCTCAGTCCTTTGGAGCTAGAGGAGGTGAAGCGTCAGCTGGACTACTTGTTGACGCAAGGATATGCACGTCCATCAGAGTCACCTTGGGGAGCACCCATCATCTTTGCCCCCAAGAAAGATGGAGGATTGAGGATGTGCCTAAACTACAGGTGGCTCAACAAAGTCACCAAGAAGAACAAGTACCCATTGCCACTTCCAGAGGAGCTCATGGACAGGCTGGCTGGAGCAAAGGTATTTTCGAAACTGGACCTGCGTAGTGGATATTGGCAGATGCCTATCAGGGAACAGGATGTGGAGAAGACTGCCTTTAAATGTCGATATGGGCAGTTTGAATTTCTTGTTTGTCCATTCGGAGTGACCAACGCACCTCCACAATTTTAGGCGATGGTCAATGACATTTTCTGTGATATGATAGACAAATTTCTGATTGTATTCCTTGATGATCTCATAATTTACTCGCAGACTATGGAAGAACATCAGCAGCACTTGAGAATGGTTTTGGCTCATTTGAAGGAGCACAAGCTGTTTGCCAAAACGAGTAAAACACAAATAGCTATGAGCGGTACTGATTTCGTTGGGCATTGGATTTCTGGGGATGGTGTTTCACCTATGCCAGTCAAGATTCGTGTTATTCAACAGTGGAAAAAGCTGGAGACTGTTACAGATGTGCGCAGCTTCTTGGGGATGGTTAATTTCTATCGATGCTACATACGCCAATTTGCAAAGATAGTTGGACCATTGCATGACTTGACCAGGAAGAATATTGTTTGGCATTGGGGACCCAGACAGGAGCAGGCATTTGAAGATTTGAAGAGAGCATTGACTACTGCTCCAGTCTTGATTCTTCCTGATCCCAGTCTTCCTTACTTGGTGGTGACCGACGGGAGCGATGTGGCGATTGGAGCTGTGATTATGCAGGACCAGGGCAAAGGCAACCAGCCTATAGCCTTTCTTTCACGCAGATTGCATCCTGCAGAGACCAGGTACTCTCCATACGACAAAGAGATGTTGGGGATTTCATACGCCCTCAGGCAATGGAGACACTATCTGGAAGGATGTGTTGGAGGTGTTACTGTGATGACAGATCAGCAGCCAGCTACTACCTTCATGGAGCAGAAGACTATGTCTCGCACTCAGGCGCGCTGGCTAAAGAGTGGATACTTCGAGAGCATCATGCCAGTGATGAAGTATATACCAGGCAAGGCCAATGTTGTGGCAGATGCACTCTCCCGCAGTTTCACAGTTCAGACTCATCCTGATTCAGTTGCCAGAGTTCAGTCTGCAGTAGTACCTTGTGTTGAAGATTCAGAACGAGAGGCATGGTTGCATTCACTGAACACAGATGCAGGTACTCGTGATGTGTTGGTGAAGCTCAACATGGGACAGGTTGTGAGGGGCTACTCAATAGATCAGCATGGGATGTTATACTACCAGGCAGCAGGGAACGAGCGCAGGATTGTGGTTCCCACCAGTCAGCAGCAGCATATTCTTGAGGAGCACCATGATGTACCGACAGCTGGACACTTGGGTGTTGAAAGGACTGTGGAGATGTTGCAGTGAGCTTACTGGTGGAAGGGGATTCGTCAGTCAGTGAGGGACTACATCAGAACCTGCCCGAAGTGCCAGATGTTCAAGTCAGAGAATCAAGCACCAAAGGACTTGGGCAGGCGATTCCAGTTCCAACAGCTAAGTGGGAATAGATTACCACTGATCTTGTGACGGATTTACCTGAATCACATGGACATACAGCTGTTGCAGTATTTGTGGATCGACTCACCAAGTTTGTTATCTTTGTTCCTTGCCGGAAAGAGTTGAATGCAGTGGGGTACGCGAGGCTGTTTTTCGACAATGTCTTCAAGATTTCTGGTCTACCTTGTGCTATCATCAGTGATAGGGACCCCAGATTTTTGAGTAAGTTCTGGCAGGAGCTTTTCCGACTTCTTGGCACCAAATTGCGCATGTCCACCGCGTACCATCCGGAGACAGATGGTCAGTCCGAGGTCTCCATACGCACGCTGGAGAATTTCTTGAGGCCATACATTGAAGAGCATCCAGAGGAGTGGAGCACATACCTTCCTTTGGCAGAATTTGCAGTGAGGAATGCTATCAACGTAGCGACCGGATACAGCCCGTTTTATTTGATGTATGGGCAGCATGTACAGGCTCCAGTGGGACTCATGGCTGAGAAGACAGTTGACACCAGGGTAGAGTCAGTAGATGCTATGGTCAGTCGGATGCAGAAGGTGGTGTCCAGTGCCGTGAAGCATTATGAGAGGGCACAAGAGAGGATGGTTACAACTGCCAACAAGCGTTGTCGTGATGTACAGTTTCAGCCTGGAGATGAAGTTGTGGTGAGAACAACATTTTTGCCCTCCACAGCTTTCAAGCATATTCCAGTGAAGATCAGGCGTCGTTACATTGGACCTTTTCAGGTGGTGAAGACAGTTTCCCCAGTTGCATACACTCTCCAGCTACCATCCAACTGGCGCATTCATCCGACCTTCCACGTCGAGAAGCTAAAGAAGTATGAGCGTAGTGAGACGTTTCAGCACACCGTCAGTTCGCCTCCGGAGTCACTAGAGGTCGAGGGCGAGCAAGAGTTTGAGGTTGAGGCGATCATCAGACATCGTGGCAGTGCTTCCAGAAGACAGTACTTGGTAGCCTGGAAAGGCTATGAGCTTCATGAAGCAACCTGGGAGCCAGAGGCCAACCTCACGCATTGTTCGGACCTCGTTGCAGAATACCTCCTCAGGCTACAACGACAAGAGGCAATCACGAAGACCAGACAAAGTCGCCGAAAGAAGTGATGGACTGCGTGGACATATGGATAGCAGGGGTTCATTATGAGTTGGATCGTGGTATGGGACACGGTTAGTCTGACTTATTGTGGATTTCTGTTGGGTATGCCGTATCTTCTTTCTTGCTGGTTTTCTGGGTCGTTGGTCTCGTGGCCGAGGACGGCCACACTTGGTGGGGGGGGGGAGAATTGATACGGTTGCTTTTGTAGATGAGTTAGATGTATTTGATTACCCTAAATGGGTCTGAGTTGGGTAAACTAGCCCTGGGGTGGTTACAAAGAACATGGGACAATGAACGGAGCAATTAAAGACAATCTTGTATAATGTACAAATGTAGTAACCGCCCAGGGATTCTGACTCCCCGTTTCATCCGACCTGTGCGCCCCGGGAGCAACGAAGCTCCCTGCATCACTTCCGGGTTGATGTGCCCTCCTGGGCTGAGCCATCATTCCTGAATATGTTTCCATCTCTGGCTGATAATACCGAACTGGCGGGTACATAGCAGGCTCTTGTGCAAATGGAGACATCTCCTACAGCCTCTGAATCTTCTGCTGCGTCGTTTGCACTGGAGGCTATGTCACCCGCTGTCCAGCCTGCCCCATTGTATAAGGCCTCACCGGTTGTCTTGGCGCCAATTCAGGCTAAGCCACTGGACGAACCGGTGTGGAGGGACCTGCTTGCATCGATGGTCCCGGGGGCATTTGAACTAATCCCTCTTCGGGGACTTTGCGGCCAGTTCTTTGGATGGCCTGCCACTCCGTGGCTGCTTCATGACCCTCCGGCACGTATATCCCCAGTGCCGACTGCTGGGCATCAAAGAGGCCACGCAGTTTCACTGGTATACGTTGGAGGGCGTCCCATGGGACTTGTGCACGATAGGGGGCATGGCCCCCGCGGGGATGATAATACCCCTTATAGTACACCCCTCCATGAGGGTCATGGAAGGTGCCCAACGTATCCCAGAAACCCCTCGTGTCCTGAATGATAGGAGCATGAATTACTGGGGTTGATCTGGTAACTTCGTGCGGCACCTTTGCCCGACCACGTTGTTCTGCCACCATCTGCTGTGCACGGCGTTCCTGGTAGCCAGGTCCCGGCTGTGCTGGTTTGTATTGAAGCTCATGCCGTCCTTTTGAGGCCTTCTTCGCTTCTTGAAGTTGCAGATATGTTGCATAATCTTCATCCCCCATCAGGGAGCGAAGCTGCGCAGCTTTCTCTGCATCCGCTTTTGCTTGCTGCAAAGCGACTTCCTGTCTCTGCAGGACCTCATATGTCTCCCTTCTCTCTAGGGGGATGGAACCGGCAGGTTCGCCTGCTGAACCGAGATACACAACATCGTCGTTACCAGCAGAATCAACGATTTCTGCACAGGTACGCAATTTGGTGTTCTCCACAGGTTTCAGCAAAGGCGGTTCGACAGGAATGTCACCTGTGGTTGGCCTTCGCGGGCCTTTGGATCTCTCCTTAACCTTTTCAGGCTGATCTCTCGCCTTTGTAGGCGGGTCTTTCTCCTCTGCGGGCGAATCCTTCGCCTTAGCCTTTCCAGGCTGGGACTCCTTCCCTGGCGTATTCTCCGCCTTGGGACCGTTGGTCACCACAACCGATGGTGATGCTTGTTCTGGTTGGGCGGGGACAAAGCGGGCAGGGTGGTGTACACCACTATTGCTGCCACTACTGTCCTGCTGATCTGCCCAGCGTTTGGAGGTCCCCTCCTTCATGGCAATGCGGGCGAAGGCCTTGGCCTGCTTGGCCGGGTCCAGCTCATCGGCCGGCGGCTTAACCTCTAGGCGCTGCGCCTTTTGGCTGCCTCCTGCGGAGAAAAACCGCTTGATCTGAGCCTTGCGCTGGCGTTTGTGAGCTCGTTTATGCTCATACTTTTCGGGATTCAACTGACGATCCCACTCACGCCTCAGCGCTTTCAGCTCTCTTCGCTGATCGGCCTTTTTGGCCTTTTGCTCGTCCAGTTTCTTGGCACGAGCAAACCGATCTCGATTACGAATTCGTCGTCTTTCTTTCTCCATTCTATGCACTTGTGCCCGGGTGGACATATCCCCCCGGTAATGGAGATGCACACGACGAAAACGACAATTCCGAGATCTCCTCCTACCGTTCGTGGGGATCGTTGGGGTCCGGTCTCTCTGGACTCCCCTCGCTCAAGTCCCATGGTTCTGGGATATGCCTGAGCGCAAAGGCCATCTTTTCTGACCATTTCGGGTCCTCCTTGGCAATCTGATCTGCCATACCAGAACCATACCACCTTTGAATTCTCACTAGTCTAGCGGTGGTTAACCTTTCTCCAAAATGTTCGGCAGCCATCCGCCACCCTTTGTCAAGCTCATCAATGAGATCACTGTGGAACTTTGTCCACATTGCACGGCACGGTGGTTGCCGGCTATACGGATCTCTAGTGTCTGGAACAAATTCCAACACCCTTGAGCTTTCACCTGGTCCCCATACCGGCAATGCAGGCCTCCGGGGACTCCAGTTATGACCTTCCGGCCTTGGCGGACTTTTTCCGCATACCGCTTGAGTGCTTTCTGTGAGCGACTCATCTCCCGTCCCGTCCGATCCACTAGGTGTTCTAACATGCACCTGGGATTTGAGCCGCAGCTCCGGGATCTTGACCTTCCGGCCTTTTACTTTCTCAATGCGCCCTGAGGCTTTGGCCTCCCGGCCTTTGTATGGAGATGTCCGACTTCCCATCGGTCGCTCACCTGGCGATGGGCTTTTCCGCTTGGGTCGCTGCTTGCCAGCAACCTTCCAGTCTTCCTCTGGAATGGTTGGCATGGGCAGCTCTGACGGACTTGGGGCCCTCACGGCCGGCGCCACTTGTTGGGCGCTTTTCTCCTCTGCCTCCTGTGCCCGCTGCTTCTGCTTCAGGAGGCGGTTGCTCAACGCCTTGACGTGGTCTTCGGCGGAGGTTTTGGCTTCTTCTGCCTCGCGGCTCTGCTGCTTCGCCTTCTTCATGGCCACTTCTTTTTCTCGAGCTTCTTTCTTGGCCTTGTTGACGGCAATCTCCAGTGAGGCGATTCTCTCAGCGGTCTCTTCATCCCGCTTCGCCCTCGCCTTCTGGGCCGCAGCATCCGCCACTTGCTCCAAGAGCTCCATGATACCAGGGGTCTGCAGCAACGCCGCCATGGTCCCCTGATCTTGCTCTTGTTTCTTCTCCGCCGTCGGTGGGGCACCCGCTTCGCTCATTGGTTCATCTTCCCTTACGGGTGCCGAAGTGGCTGTGGAGGGTCCAGCCTTGTCCTCCCGGACTTGTTCTCCTCCTTGCCCATCCCGGGCTTTAATATCACCAACCGAGGTCGGTGTCCCCTCCCGGGGTGTTCCCATCTCTCCCGACGCATCGGGGGTACCCTTACGGGCAGACGTGTCCGATTCCTCGGCCTCCATTGAGGAGACCGGGGAGGGAACCCGTCGCTCCGAGCTTGCTCGTCCGCCCAGGCGGAAGCGTGGTCGCCACCCTCAGGTGGCTCCGAAACCAAATGATACGAAAAGTCTATGGGTGTGGGGTTCCTGCCCTCTTTGAGCCGCGGACCCACCTTGCCGGGCACCTAGGTCCTTACGGGGACCTAGGCGGGACCACCCCTCCTACTCCCATATCCATATAAGTATAATGGTTACCGTGGGACAAGGAATACAATACGATCTTGGGCAGGGCGTCCCCCACACCAAGGACCATTAGTAGGGCGTCCCCCACATTAGGCCGGTGCGCATAACAGCCCACGGGACCATTGGGGTGAGTCAAGATGGGACATAGGGCTAGCACTAGACCACGGGTAGGGCAGGCTGGTTGACTCAGCTGTGAGGCGAATATAGGGCAAGTAGACAAATGGGCAAGCATACGAATTCAGCACCAAAACATTCTAGCGGCAGCCGTTCGGCTACCTAGTTGCCGCCCTTGGGCAGCTGTAAATATGAGGCCAAACAATACCAATATAATGAACAAAGTTGTTGCTCCTTCTCTCCATGTCATACCACCAGCTCCCTAGTTGAACACAACAGAACGGGCCATGCCTTAGTTGGTGTGAGTACCCGTGTCAACCTGCCTCCCCTTACACCCGGTCAAACGCGGGAAAATGCACGTGGCCCCCGACCTGGTGCCTCATCAAAATGGCCACCAGGCATTGTGGGAGGTTGCGGACGCCCACCTTGCCCTCCTCACGCAAGAAGAATATGTAGGGGTAGATTGCTGATAGGCGGGCAGGAAGCACTTGAAGTTCCATATAGGTGCAAAATGCTTGAAACCGAGCAAACTTGGCCTACATCGAGTGTTGGATAGATTCTGTATAGAGAGACAGGAACTCAGACCGCATCCACACACAGTCTGATTGAAGAAGCCCATCCACATCCAGCCCATAAAAGGGGTGATCCGCCGGTATGGCCTCCACTGGGAGTGGGTCTTCTAAGGGAGGTCTACCATGCTAGATGGGGGACAGGCCCCAGCTTGTAAGGCGGAGACTGGGGAAGAATATGGAATGCTTGGAGGTTCCACTTCGGCGGGGGAAGAGAGCTTGGAAAACTTGGATCCCTGAGGAATGGCATGGTTTTTGGCTCGAGCCGAAACGAGCCACTACGGTTACAGAATTGTGGGCAGCCCACATTGGGCAACGTGGCCCCACGGCCGACGCGTTTACGGGCATGGGGATGCCGTACAGGCCGTTGGTGCGCATCGGGTAATTCGCGTTGCCCTCACTTGCCGACGTGTGCGGGTGGAAATGCTTGGAACGCTGATCCGATGCGTCCTAATGCCCCCGTGCGCCTACGCACCCCCACACAGGCCCAGTTGCTACACATGCCCACGTATGCAAATGCTGCCCACGCGTCGGTCCGTCCGCAATGCCACGCAATTTTGTAACCCGAGTAGCTCTATGCGTGGGCATGTGTGCCCGCCGTGGTGCCCAATCCGGCCCGAATGGGCCTCCCCTTGTCGGCGCGGTCCCCCTGTTGCGTGGCAGCGCGCAACAGGGGGTGAGAGAGAGCTACCGGTGCGGGCGCTCGAAGGCCATTAAGCAGGGACCCAACACCGGACCCCAAGTACTACGTACTTGGGGCCACACCCGAGCGCCGGTACCTGGGGGTACCCCAGGTACCGGTGGCCACCGCCCTAGTGCCGGTCTAAGCATTCTAACCCCTACACTATCGTAACCGTAGCCCTCTTGGGCCGGTTACTGTAGGGGAGTTGTCGATACCCCCGGGTACCGGTTAGTGCGGTACATCACTCCCCCCCCCCCTTTAGTCGCGACCCGCGACGTCAAACCAGAAGCTGGCAAGCCGACGCAAGAAGCGGGAGGTACGGTGGGAGGGGAGACGTCGAGAGCCCGCCGAAGGGACGGGGGATGAAGGGAGTGGCGGGGGCGACGAACGCCATCGAGGAGGTGAGGCGGAACGAAGATGGAGGGCCACGAGAAAATCCCAGGGATACAATGGGATGTGGCAGCGAAGGGGAGCGCCCCCGCAACGATATAATATAATCAAATGGGATGGGGCCGTGGATGCCGAATGCGGACATCGGCGGCAGGATAGATGAGACCGCGGAGAAACTCCCGGCGGGGAAACGGCCAGGCAGAAGATACAACTGTACCCCGGTAAGAACGGGGTTGGGAGAGGCACACCAGAGGGGGAGGCCAGCCGAAGCTGCCCCCCCAAAATGGGCAAGAGGCGTAACAAGGGGCAATGCACAAGGAAGGGGGTGACATGTCCAGTGTAGCTCCCCTCGGATGGTCCATGAAAAATCCGGCATCGCGTGCCTCTAGTCCCGCACCAAGCTATGGGAGGCCACACGGGCACCCTATAGGGGCCGCAGTAGTACCCAAGGCGCGCCGAACACCCCTGGGCGGTCAGGCAGTGGAGGGCAAGGAAAAGAGGGGAAGAATGGCCCCAGAATACCCCCACAGGGGGAAGAGCAAGCATCCCGCACAGCCAACCCGATCAGAAAAGTGAACCCGCGAGCGTCCCGTAAATGTCCCCCGGCCCGGAGACCAGCAGGGAAGGCGGAGCAGGCTCATCCAGCCGGAGACGAGGGCTACAAAACAAGGCACAGAAAGAAGAGGCTCAAGAGGAGCATGTGGACCAGCCAAGGGCTAGGTCGAAGACAACGGAGGGCACCGAAGCGGCGGCTGAAATGCCTCCTTAGGAGGGCGAATGAGCGAAGGGTCCTGCTGAGCCTGAAGCGCAAAGCGTTGTAAGGCTTCCTCATAGTGGGTGAGATTACGGAGAGGCTCCCAGGAGTTGTGGCTCATGTCATAACCCTTCCATTTAACCAAGTAGTAGGGCTGACTGGTTCGACCACGGCGGACAACGGTCTTCTGGAGGAGGGCCTCGACCTCGTACTCGAGCTCCTCATCCAAAAGGACAGGAGGAGAGGGGGGAGGCAACACCGAATGGCCCTGGATATACCGGCGAAGCAGGGAGACATGGAAAACAGGGTGCAACCGGCGCAGGGCGACAGGCAGATCTAGCCAGAAAGCAACGGGATTAATGCGGGCCTGAATCCGAAATGGGCCCAGCCACTTGGGCAAAAGTTTCTTGGTACCGGGGTGTTTCAAGTGGAGATTCTGGGTGGACAAAAGCACCAGATCCCCCACTTGAAACGACTCGGTTTTCCGGCGAAGATCTGCCCAGTGCTTCATGCGCTGTTGGGCATTCTGCAAACATTGCTTGGCGCGGCGTAACGCGGAGGCCCGATCCTGGAGGAAGGCAGGCACACTGGGGATCTGAGGCAGGTGGGCTTGAGCCCAGGCCTTGGCGGTGCGACGCAGGGGACCGCGGCCATTGCTGCGAAGGGGCAGCGAGGTGCGCTGTTTGAGGGGCAGCGACTGAGAAAAAGGGGTCTGAGGGTGGCGCCCATAATTGAGAAAGAAGGGGGAGAAACCTGTGCTCTCTTGTTTCGCATTGTTGATGGCGAACTCAGCGCAAGAGAGGAGGCGATCCCAATCAGTATGGGCAGCCCCAATATACCGCCGCAACATGTCCTCCAAGGTGTGGTTTGTGCGCTCCGTCTGCCCATCCGTCTGGGGGTGATAGGCAGAGGAGAGGTGAGACTGCACGCCAAGGCGGGACAATAAGGCCTGCCAGAAGGCCGAAGTAAACTGAGGGCCCCGATCGGAGATGATGGATTCGGGAATCCCATGGTAACGATGAACCCGCTCCATGAAGATGTCGGCTAAGCCAGCAGCGTCAATCGCGCTGTGCGTGGGCTCGATATGGACCATTTTGGTTAAGCAATCCACAAAAACGACGATGGCATCGTAGTGAGGGAAAGGGGAGGTACGCGGGAGGTGCGCAATCATGTCCATGGAAACGCTGGCCCACTCGTGAGCCGGGATGGGGAGCGGCTGCAATTCCCCCGTGGAGGGACCGGCACGAGGCTTGGAGACCTGGCAGGTATGACACCCGGCCATGAACGCCGCGATGTCGCGACGGCTGTGAGGCCAATAATAATAACGGTGAATGAAATCAACCGTCTTCGTCTCCCCAAAATGGCCGGCATAGGAGGGGCAGTGACCCGCCTCCATGATGCGCAACCGCATAGAAGGAGGCACGAAGACCTGATCGCCGTGGTACCAAAGGGCGCCATGGCGTACCAATCGATGGCGAGCGGCATCATACTGCAGATCCGCGTACTCCGCACAGGCGGTCGCCAGGTCCTGAGCGAGGCCGGAGAGACGCTGACCGGTGCGGGAGGGCTGAGACAGAGCCGCAATGAATGCAACCGGAGGGGGCGTGGCCGGGGTGGGCGCAGAGAACGATGCGGGTAGAGCCGTGGAATCGTCAGTGGGATCAAGGGCCGGATGCCGACTCAAGGGGTCGGTGCAGTTGATTCGGCCCGGGCGATATTCCCAGGCAAAATCGAACTGCTGCAAGAACCCCGACCAGCGAGCCTGTCGGGAGCTGAGGTGTACCTGGGACTTCAGGTACGTCAAGGGACAATGGTCCGTGACGACCCGAAAAGAGGCGCCCTCCAAAAAGCAACGCCACACACGAAGGGCGTGGACGACCGCCAGAAGCTCGCGTTCAGTGGCGGAGTAATTAACCTCCGCTTTCCCGAGCTTACGGGACTCAAACGCGATGGGTTGCCCATCCTGGAGGAGGGCAACCCCAAGCGCATAGCCCGAGGCATCCGCAACCACCTCAAACGGCTAGGAGAACACAAACATGCGGAGGAGGGGGGCCGAAGTGAGGGCGTCCTTGACCCAATCAAAAGCCGTCTGCTCAGGCTCACCCCACTGGAAAGCGTGTTTGTCCCGGGTGAGCGCGACCAAGGGACCCACCATGTGGGAAAACCCCCGAAGGAATTTGCGGAAATAATTGGCAAGCCCAAGGAATTGGCGGACCTGGCGGGGGGTCCGAGGGCGAGGCCAGTCACGAACAGCTGCGACCTTGGTGGGATTCACCCGGATCCCGTCAGCGGAGACAATGTGACCCAGGTACTGAATGGAGGCGGCGTTGAAGCAACACTTCTCCAAGCAGGCGACGAGCTGATGCTCGCGCAACTTCTCTAAGACCTGGGTCAGGTAGAGCTCGTGCTCCTCAGCGGAGCGGGAGAAGACGAGGATGTCGTCCAAGTAAACCAGGAGGAACTGGCCCAAATAGGGGCCAAAAATGCGGTTCATCATGGATTGGAAAACCGCGGGGGCGTTCGTAAGACCGAACGGGAGGACCCGAAACTCATAGCTGCCAAAGGGGGACTTAAAGGCCGTCTTCGGACAGTCGGTGTCCTGAATGCAAACCTGGTAATAGCCCTGCATCAGGTCAAGGGAGGAGAAGACCCGGGCACCAGCAAGCATGTTCAACATGTCGTCGATCCGGGGGATCGGGTAACGGTTGTGGACCGTCAGCTTGTTTAGTGCGCGGTAATCGACGCACATGCGGAGCATCCCGTTCGCCTTACGAACAAAAAGGACCGGGAAGCCCCAGGGGCTGGTGCTGGGGCGAATGAGCTGGCGCTCGACCAGGTACTGAAGTTAGGCTTTCATCTCCTCAAGCTCAGGGCGCGAGTAGCGAAACATGGCCCGGTTGACGGGGGCCGCATCCTCAACCAAGGGGATAGCGATATCCTCCGGACGACGGGGGGGGAGGCCAGGCAGCGCATCCTTAAAGACCTCAGGGAAGCGATCCAAGATACGCTGGATGCGCACGGGATCAGCCTGGTCAGAGGAGGCAGGCGGTGCAATGATCGGGTCCGCCCCCGCCGTGTCGGGGGCGTCGGGCTTCGGATCCAGCGGATCAGTGGGGCGTAGGACTGCCAGAAAGGTCGCGCAGCGCTTCCGCAGAGCCCGCTTGGTCTGAAGGTAGTTCAGCAACGGGGGCGGGGGGGCCAAAGCGGTCGGAACGGCGGCCGAGCCCGAGAGGGACGAGGGGGGGCTAGGAACCCGGGAGGGAGCCGAGGCAGAAGCCATCTGAAGGGTGATGAAGCGATCATGGATGTCATCACGCAGGATGATAGACCGAGTGGCGTGGTTCTTGGTTCGATCCACGGGCGATGTGCCTGCCGCGGCACACAATCCGGCCGGAATGGCCTCCTCCGCCGAATGACGGCGGGCGGTCCGGGGCGCTCGTTCCTTCGGGGTGCGCAGTGTGGGCCCAGTCCTACGATTCGCCGGGCGCGGGGTGGCAGTGCGCGCAGTGGGTGCGCGACGCCGGTGCGGCCTGCGGGTGCAGCCGCGTGGAGGCGAGTGGTCGGCAAGAGTTACAACAAGTCGGGCATCGGGGCCGCCCTTTGGCATGCCCCGCATCACGTGGCAATGCAGTGTATCGATAATATCTCATCCCCCAATACGGTCGTGGAGGTGCCCTTAAGTACTATACCTTCTAATGGCTATATCTCCACTACCGCTAACCCGAATGGTCTGATCCAAGAACCTATGGGTTCCTAGTAAACTCTACTCAGGGATGAGATTGTTCATGAATGTTTATTGTACCTCCCAGATACCCATAATCAAAGAAACACACTACCCCCTATGCTTTACACCACAGTACTCCCCCCTGGGGGTAGTTTCGCCCTCGAAACGTTAGGCTAACCAGTGGCCTTAATTATCCTCTACTGGTTTGTCCCTCTTGATCATTTTCTTGAGCTCCTCCTGGTAGGTAAAATTCTCTTCAGGAGTCCAAGTGGCATCATCCAGTGAATAGTCCTTCCAGAGGACCAAATACTCCTTCTGCCGCTTGGTACTGAGACCGCTCCACCGCCAACGTAGTAATCTCTCAATGTCGTATGGCTCATCATCCTCGGGCTCAACCTCCTCAACCTGACCAGATGTAGTGGGTTGCGTCCATGAACTAGTCCTGAAAGGACGCAACAAGCTGACGTGGAACACATTGTGTATTTTCCACGTGGCTGGAAGATCAAGCTCGTAGGCCACCTGTCCCACCGGACGGACAATAAAGAATGGGCCCACGAACCTCTTCTTCAGCTTACGGATCGGTGCATTTTTCAAGTTGAGGTGCTCTGTTGAGAGCAGCACCTGATCCCCACTACTGAACCGCTGTTCTCTTCTCTTCTGGTCGGCTTGTGCCTTCATGCGATCTTGAGCCCGGTTCAGAAATTTGACAGCCATTGAGAAATTCCTCTTCATCCGCTCTATGAACTGGTTGACTCCCTCAATGAGAGTAGAGTCACTGTCGTGGATGAGGTCTGCCGGAGTACACGGATGGAAGCCGTAGTTCAAGTAAAACGGCATGTACCCGGTCGCCTGCGTTGGACTGTTGTTGATCACAAACTCGACGGTGGACAACAATCGCTCCCAGTTCGATCCATCCTGCCCGGCGTGTAGAGTGCAGCGTAAAACCATCTCCACCACCCTGTTCATCGCCTCTGTTTGACCTTCTATCGGTGGGTGGTAGGCGCTGGACATCCTCAATGAACTTCCCAGAATGTTCCACAGCTCGCGCCAGAACTTGGACACAAAGCATGGGTCTCGATCACTTACAATAGAACGAGGGATTCCATGCAACTTTCCCACAGTGGTCCAGTAGAGTCGGGCTGTGTCAGCAGCTGTGATAGTCTGCTTGACAGGCGCCAGATGCACCATCTTTGTGGCCCGATCTACCACTGTGAGTATCCCATCGTTCCCAGTTTCTGACTTTGGTAGACCCATGATGAAATCCAAGCTGACGTCAGCCCACTTCTGTTCTGGGAGTTTTAATGGCTGCAACAGTCCAGCGGGGACACGGTGGACAGCCTTCTCCTGCTGGCAAACTGGGCACCCCATCACAAAGTCCCGAATATCCAGGGTGTGCTCAGGCCAGTAGAAGGTCTTCTGGATGTTCTTTAATGTTTTATGGTAGCCCAGATGTCCTGAATAAGGGACCTCGTGTAGTTCCTTCATGATCTGCTTCTTGATATCTGGAATATCTGGCACCACCAGCCGCCACTGTGTCTTCCCGGTTTTACCGCTGTCTCTCAACTCCAACAATCCTCCTATAATCCGGAAGGATCGATCTCCAATTGTTAACGCATTGTCCTGGGCAGATTCCAGCTGGGAAATGATATCTGCCCAGCGTGTATCCTCTTGAATGCCCTTTTTGATCCCCTCTCTCATGCTTCTCGCCAATGAAATGCGGGACCTGGCGACAAAAAGTGAAGGTCCCAACTCGTCCTCTTGACCCGTGGCTTGGGTCACCTCCGGTCTGCTCTTTGCAAAAACTTGATCCAATTTACGTTGGATCCCGTCGTCAGACTTGTCCTCTCCAAGTAGCAACCTTTTGACCAATGACTCTTCTTCCTCTCGGACGTGGACCATCTCCTTCACGTCCCTTAGACTTCTGCGTGAGAGGAAGTCTGCAGGGTTTTTCTTCCCTGGTATATGGACCAGGTCACAATCGTACCCCTGAAGAACCTGAACCCACTTCCAAATCCGCCTGTTGACTGAAGGCTGATTGGCCAGGTTCTTTAATGAATCATGGTCGGTCTGGACGGTGAAGTGACGACTGGCAAGGTAGTGCCGCCACTTCCCCACAGCCCACACAATCCCCAACAGCTCCCGCTCGTATGCACTGTATCTTGTCTCAGCAGGGTTTAGCTTCCTGCTCTCATAGCAGATTGGCTGTAATCCGGAGCCAAAATCCTGCTGCAAGATTGCACCAACCGACACCTCTGATGCATCTGTGGTGACGGTGAATTCCTTCCCAAAGTCGGGTAGCTGAAGAACCGAGGCAGTGACCATGGCCTTCTTAAGCCCGTTGAATGCTTTTTCCTCTTGGTCACCCCAGACCCAAGGTACATTCTTCTTTGTGAGATCCGTCATTGGGGCTGCGATCTCACTAAACCATCGGATGAACTTTCTGTAAAAACTGCAGAGCCCCAAGAAAGACCTCACGTCTGTGACGGTCTCCGGCGTCGGCCAATCCAGAATAGCCTTGACCTTTGACAGTGACGGCTTGATTCCGTCCTTCCCAACGTCAAAGCCAAGGTACTCTACTTCAGTTCGGAAGAAGTCGCACTTTGGGAGTCGCCCGTAAAACTTCTCCGACCGAAGTCTGTCCAGTACCACCTTTATGTGCTGCAAATGCTCTTCCTTAGTACGACTATATATCAAGATGTCGTCCAGGAATACAAGCACAAAATTGTCAAGGCCATCTCTGAGTAGATGGTTCATAATGCGCTGAAATGTGGCCGGCGCATTGCATAGCCCAAAGGGCATGACCGTATACTCAAAAGAACCGTATCTCGACACGAAGGCAGTTTTGTGGATATCAGCCTCCTTCACCCGTATCTGGTGATATCCTGAGGCCAAATCGATTTTGGTGAAATACTGCGCTCCGTGGAGTCGATCCATGAGCTCATCCACTTTTGGGAGAGGATACCGGTTCTTGGTAGTGATTTTATTCAAGGCCCGATAATCGATGCAGAGCCGCCACTTGCCATCCTTCTTTGGAATGAATAGCACTGGCGCTCTATACGGGCTCGTGCTGGGCCGAATCCACCCCTGGTCAAGGAGATTGTTAATTTGGCGTTTGAGCTCGTCCAACTCAGCCACACTCAGCCTGTATGGGCTTTTGTGAGGTGGTGGTTCTCCTGACGCCGTCTCAATCTCATGGTCCACTATTCTCTTGGGTGGTGGTCCATAGGGTAGCTTGTCCGGGAATACTTCTTTATATTCCTCCAGGATTCCTTTCAGTTCATCCTGGACAGCTGGTTCGGCTTCTTGCACCTTTTTATGAATCACTTCCATGATCGGTACCTCGGTTTTTACAGGCCCGGTTTCCTTCATCACCCGGCGCCTCTCTCCCTCAGTTTGGCCCTTTGCTACACCGGCCTTGGCCTTGCTCTTTTTAGTTTTCTCCTTTGGCGGAACTGTAGGCCGCAAAAGACACAGGAACATCGGAAGGTCGCTTTTGTTTGCCCTCTTTGCCGCTTGGCGCATAGAGATGAAATCGATTTTAGGGCGTACAGGTTGGCTGACGACATGTCCAGCCACCTTGACCTTCTTCCTGTGCATGCCTTTGGATTTTTCCAGAGTATTTGAGGTATCATTTGGCAAAATGGAAGGTACCCCCCCCTGGGGAGACTCAACCGCCCTCGGTGAGTCATGACCGGTCGATATACGACGATCCGGCATGTGTGACCACTCGCGCACCGATGAAGGTGGTTCCCAAAACGATGGGGAACACAATTGAGCGTATGAATCACCCCTCATAATATTGGGGTTGGAGGCATCTTTTCCGAGAGAGTGGAAAGTGTGCTGAAGACCAGACAACCCACGGTCAACGATGTTACACGAGGCAACGTCAGGTGCCTTAATTCCTTGTACCACCTCCAATCCATCACCGTGTCTGAGTACCAAGGAATTCGTTCTCCAATCGATCAACGGGTTGACTGTGTCCAACCAATCTCGACCGAGAATGACCTGGATGCCCTCCATCATAGGCACCGCAGTGAAAGACACCCTGCTGGCCATACGTCCGATACATACCAGCACATCAGGTGCAATGCCGGTCGACACTATGGTCTCGCCGTTGGCTAACTCCAATGAGGAGTATGCACCTATAAAATACAATGGTGGGCGAGTTTTTAACTGCTCACTCACAAACGAGCGAGTGGCACCTGAATCCACCAGTGCAGACACACGTGTGTCATTTATCACTGCTCTCACAATCAGGAGCAAGTGATCCTGGCCTGTAGACCCCGAGCCTGATCCGCTCGCAGCATTGGGTGCTACAGGAGCTTCACTCCTCTGAATCCAGCACTTGGGGGCTCCCGCCATGGCTGACAGGAACTCATCTGCCTTTTCAGGCACCCCAACATTCTGTGCTTTCCCTGAAGCTACTTTCCCCTCAGTATGGCGTTTGCGGCGTCGACGCCTCCGTTCCACCCTGCGCCTCCACTTCCTCAACTTCTGTTGGCGCTTTTGTTGCCACTTACTGGGGTACACCGCGCAAATTGCCCAGGCTCTCTGGCATGCCTGAACTAGATGTCCCGGACGCTTTCCTGACTGGCCAGAGCGGGGGCCAGACAGTCTCTCTGCCGCAACTGCTGGGAAGCGTCCATCCAACACGGCGGATTGCTGTTCCGCCTCCCGATCCATCTGATCGGCCATGGTCCGTAATGCTTTGCTGGTGGCCATTACAGCCACCCTGGGCTTCCTCTGAAATCTCCCACATCCACTCTGGCCAGACTCTCTAGACTGGTATCCCGGGTGGAAATGTGGACCAGTCGATAGAGAGGGATGTGGACTTCCAGCTTGCCCATACCCGCTATGAGATCCGTCTACATGGTGATGTCGTGGAGTTTGACCTTTTCTTCTCCCAATTCTGCCATCTTTTCCTGCTTTTTTCCTTCGTCTGCTTTTCTTCCTTTGTTGGTCGCTGTCAGCCTTGCCACTGAACACATCTTCCATGCATGCGACCAAAATTTCTGCCTCGGCTAGAGTCTTAGGGGCAGCCTTGAGAACCTCAAAACGAAAAGGCTTCAGTAAGCCATGAATCCATGCATGCAAGGCCGTTTTCTCATCGACTCCACGGACCCTGTATAGCAAGGATTTTGTTCGTGCCATGTATGTACACGAATTTTCCCCCTTTTTTTGTGATAACTTGAGGAGCTTGGTCCTGGCGCGACTCTCCCTGATAGGGGTATCAAACTGCGCCCTCAATATCCTCTTCAACTCCTCAAGTGACTCTGGCCTTTTATTTCCACGTGAGATACACTCTGCGTCCCACCAAACTCGTGCATCACCCGCCAGCAACAATATAACATAGACGATCGCCTGCTGCTCAGTACATACCACTGCATCCAAATAATCATCCACCGTACTGAGCCAGGACACAAAGTCCTGTCCTCGCTCTCCAGTAAACACCGATGGCTCACGTGGCCGGATACGAACTGTGAATGGCAAGGACACACAGTCCTGTCCGTGCTCTCCAGGATATACGGGTGGCCCACGTGGCCTGATACGAAATGTGCACGGCGCGGCTGTGTGGTCAGGCAACGTCTGTGTACGCGGCTGAGAAAATGTCCACTGACTCCGCATATCTGGCGAGTCATGCTGGGTACTGGTACCTGCCTGTGTCCCTGATGCGATACGATCTGCATACTGCTCCATGGATAAAATACCAGTATGCAGAGGGGACTGAGGCCGTAGCTGTGCATCATCAGCTGCCTCGGATACAGATACACAAGTCACTGCTGCAGGGTGAGGCACAGAGAGAGCAGCCTCAGGACCCATAGCCTCCTCTATCTCCGACCACATAAATGCCAATGGATCCCATCTCTCCGCCATAACTGCTCGCTCACGCAAAAACAGCAGAAGTGCAGAATACAATAATGAATGCAGGAAGAACCCCCAAAAATCCCGGCAAAACTGATGAAGACTGAATGATAACTGACTGAGAACTGATGGTGCTGATACTGATACTGATGTAGTCGGTAGTCTGACCGCACGGAGGTCCAACCCTGGGTATATCCCAGAGCGTAGTCCCTGATGTCGCTCAGAGAAGCCCCAGGATCCACCAAATGACGTCTCCAAGTCAATTGGGTACTATACTTCCCCAACCAACAAGGTGCCAAGTGGCTTCACCACAACAGTTCCAGAACAGCCCTTTACAACCAGTTTCTTCCTAGGTTAGCAACAGGAATTTAAGAATACTCAAAGAGTACTTTACTCACCCCTCTAAAGAGAGGCTTCCCTGCCACACCCCTGGGAATGCCACCAGTTGATCAGAGACTGAACCTTTCCTGTCCCCCTTGCCTGGGGAGGACTTCCCGGGGAACGGCCACACAACTGCCTCACGTCCCGGCCCGCTCGAAGCCCCTCCGCCACACCTCGCCCGGATGGCAGCTCGGGGGCACTGGTCTAGGCTAGGAGCAGTAGAAGTGTCTGCGCAGCACTATAGGCTGCTCTTCTACTGTCCTGTGTCGCGAGCGATAGGCACCAAGAGCTCCCCCTCTGACCGCCGCCTGGGGGGCTATATAAGGTGCAAGCCGGTCCCGTCTACCCACTTCTACTGGCACCCCCCTAACAACTGTGGGGCGGCCGCCGGCTTCAACTTGGGGTCATCCTTTTTTCTGGATAAGGTACTGTTGCCACCAGGCGGGCCTGTAACCCTTCACAGTTGTCTAGGCTGGTCAGGTACAGTCCATGACTTTCAGCCCTTCGCCCCCCGACCTCCTGGCCAAGTGCCCTAACGGAGTGGGACGGCCCCCAAGCTATCACTGGCCCACTCGGAGGGCCCTGGGCCTGGTGCACTGGCACCCTACTGGCCTCTGTAGGTCAGGCTCTGGTGTTCGGGCACCCTACTGAGCCTCTTGGGGAGCTGTCGTACTCCGCAATAGGTGTAGGGCGGACGTAGGGGTTGTCAGCTCTAGTCGCTGGAAATGCTCTCCACCCGCCGAGAGGCAATCAACCCCCTCAGCTACTCCAGACGAGTCCTCTAAGAAGCTGCTCTCCACCTGCTGAGGGGCAAACAGTCCCCCCAGCTACTCCAGTCGAGTCGTGGCAGCCGCTCTCCACCCGTTGAGAGGTTGTGCAGACCCCTCAACTACTCCAATGTCGTAGTAGAGAACCGCTATCCACCAGCCGAGAGGGTCTATGGACCTCTCAGCTGCTCCTGACGCAAGCAGAAACTTCCAGGTAGGCTCCCTGGAGTGGGGAACCACCTTCCTCCCGGATCCATCACGGTGCAGAGTCACAGGGCGAGGCACAGGTCACTTGCAGGCCCTGGCAGGTCGCTACTCAGCGCCCCCCCTCTCGGAGGTCGCTACTCGGGACCCCCGCCCGTTGGCAGTACTCGGCGCGGGCGGATTCCCACAACTTCCCCCCGTCACGTCACTCGGAGGGGTCCAGTCACGCCTGCGTCGACCCCCGCGACCCCGGGTGCTGCCTCCATCCGTTCACTCCGCTCACTGCGCCCCTCCACGGGCCTGGCGCCCGCCGGCCTGCGTCCCCCACCGCCAATTCACCGCGCGGGTCCGCGGATCACAACCCCCGCCGCCGGGCCCGGATGCCCCGCGCAAGCGGCGTCCTCCGGTGCCCCGATCCGGCAGTCAATTCCCGCGGAATGCGCCCCCCGCCGTCGGGCTCGGCGCGCGGAATCCCAAGCCAACGCCTCCCCGCCGTCGGGCTAGGTGCGAGAAGCAGCAGATTGCGCCCCCCTCCTTAGGGCCAGGCGCTCGGTCCTTTTCGATTCCCCTGGCCGATTCAGGCGGCGCCGCGAGGCGCCCACCTGGCCGGCCGTCCTCCTTGGATCTCTCGCGAATGGGGGGCCCTCCCGCCGTCGGGCCGGGTCCCCTCGGCTCTCATGCGCCGCGTGGCGCGCTTCCGCTCTCCGCGTCCGCCGGCTCCGAAACCACTGGCATGGTTGTCGGCTCGATCCGCGGGCGATGTGCCCGCCGCGGCGCCCAATCCGGCCGGAATGGCCTCCTCCGCCGAATGACGGCAGGCGGTCCGGGGCGCTCGTTCCTTCGGGGTGCGCAGTGTGGGCCCAGTCCTGCGATTCGCCGGGCGCGGGGCGGCAGTGCGCGCAATGGGTGCGCGACGCCGGTGCGGCCTGCGGGTGCAGCCGCGCGGAGGCAAGTGGTCAGCAAGAGTTACAACAGTCGGGCATCGGGGCCACCCTTTGGCATGCCCCGCATCACGTGACAATGCAGTGTATCGATAATATCTCATCCCCCAATACGGTCGTGGAGGTGCCCTTAAGTACTATACCTTCTAATGGCTATATCTCCACTACCGCTAACCCGAATGGTCTGATCCAAGAACCTATGGGTTCCTAGTAAACTCTACTCAGGGATGAGATTGTTCATGAATATTCATTGTACCTCCCAAATACCCATAATCAAAGAAACACACTACCCCCTATGCTTTACACCACACCGAGCGCCATAGTCGATCGTCGCACGACGGCGGAGAAGCCAACCATCGCCAAGGATCAGATCAATGCCGGGGGTCATCTGGAGGACGACACAACGCAACCATTCCCGATAGGCCTTGATCTGAACAGTGATCACCGCCTCCCCGACGATGGGAGTAGTGTGGCCAAAAGCCACCTGCACCTCGACGCCGGCGAGAGGGGTATAAGAAATCCCATTCTGGACGCAGAATTGCTGCGAGAGGTAATGGGTACCTTGGGCGCCGGTGTCAAGGAGGCACTGAGCAGGAGCGCCGGCAAGGCGGCCCGGAAGACAAAGGGCCAAGCGGCCCTCATTAGTTTGGCGGGCACAACAGATGGCGGGCCGAGGGGGGTCATAGAAGACATTCACCCCCCAAGGTATGCCCGGAAGAGGGGTGCGGGAGCCATCCGTACACGGGGCGGTAAAAAGGGGTGTCCCCTGCACGTACTGAGCTACCAACTATATGCCACGAAGACCCGGGTGCGCGGCCTTGCGCCAAGCCAGCACCAAGATACAGGCACTGGTGTCGTGAGGGGAGCGCGCCTTCTCGGCAAGGTAGTGATCAATGAATTCGTCCATGCGGCTGAACGGGGGGTTGAGCCAAACATGGTGGCCCGTCAGAGACTCGCGGAGGAAATCCCGAGTGGGGGAACAGAAGTTGGGGACCAGGGCATTACGACCCAGGGGATCAGCACAGGCGTCAAGTGTAAAGGGACGGCCTACGCGCTGAGCAATGCGCACAAACTCAGGACGCAAAATGGCGCGATCCTCGCGATTCCACCAATCGCGGCGAGGCAGAGAAGGCCCGGGCGAGGGAGCCGAGCTCGAAACGGGAGGCGGGTGAGGCGAGGAGGGCCGGGCCACACAACCCGAGCGGGGACGGCCGTGGGTGAGGAGATCCGATTGGATCAAGCGCCAAGGCCGAGGAGCGGTCGCGGGGGGCGCGCCGGGGACGATCGCCGTGAGGAGAGGCAGATCGCGTAAGACGGCAGGAAACCGTGGGTGACCGGATCCCGAAGGCCCGGCACCAGGAGACGGTGGCAAGGGGACACCTAGCGGTGCAAGAGGAGACGAGAGGCCAGAACCCGGAGGACCCAAGGGGGAGGGGAGCCCCAAAGGTGAGCGGGGGGCCAAAAGAGGAAGCGATCCCGGTGCGACAGGGGGATCAACAGTGCCCGCAGAGATGGTCGCGAAGGAAGAGAGCGGGATCAAACGCGACACCGAGGCGGGGGGCGAGAGAGAGGGCGCCGGAACGGCGAGAGACGGAGAGGGAGACACGGAACAGGAAGGAAGAGGAGGCAGGGGAGGCAGGGGGGGGAGCGAAAAGGAAGGGAGCTCCCCCCGAGAATCCACATCAAAACAACAGGGCAAGAGAGGATGGCCAGGCACTCCCGAGGACAAGGCAGACGAAAGGGGAGCAGGAGGCGACCCCTCACCCAAAATGGGTGCCACAAGCCGGAGCGGGACAGACAAACGAGAGCACCACGGGTAAAAGGCAGGGAGACTCACCAGCCAATCAGGAGGGGGCAAGCGGCGACGGCGATCCCGCTGGAAGGCGCAGTGAGGTGGATCGCTCCTCCTGCGGGGCTGGGTGTACTCCTCCCAGCACCAGACTAGAGGTGGCCACTCAAAGAAGCCATCCGGTCCGTTAAGTCCGGTTCGTTAATTTTTATCAGCTGTCCGTTAAATTCCGTTAAAGAAAAAGGGAGAAAATTTCAGAAAAAAGGAAAAAAAATCAAAAAAATCGAAGAAAAAACCAAAAAATCACAACAACTGCGGCTAGTTGAAAATCTAGTATGCATAGGTTGAAATAAAATACAAAAATACTCTCTAATAGCGAATTCCATAAACTATAAGTATGAATAAAACCCAAAAATCCCCAAAAAATCCAAAAATCCGTTAATTTTTGGTTAATTTTTGTCTTTTTTCGTTATTTTCCGTTAACTAACGGAAAATTAACGGAAATTAACCTCTGTCCGCTATTAGCGGATCTGGGTGGCCACCTCTAATCGGGAATAGGATAAGCAGTTACATCCCGATAAGTACGAGCAGAAGCAAGCCCAAAAATGGCAGCGAAAGGCTGAATTTCGTCATCACTTCCTGTTTACAGGCAGTAGCCAAAAGGCACAACGGGTAGAGGTGGCCCCCTCTATCCGTCCACAACAGAATTTGGTTGGTTTCACTAAAATTCCGTACAGTCAACGGAATCTGTGAGTGGGCCACAGAGAGAAAAATTGTCTAACAAAAATGGGCGGGGCCATGCTGATATCAGCATAGATGGCTACAGATATCCACACAACCTTCCAAAATGGAACCACGTGTTACGGAATCTACGCCGCTGTCTGTGGAGGACAGACCCCCTGTAACAAAACCGCTGACCGGACCACAGAAGTCGACAGAATTCCATCAATGTTTATGGAGCAACACAGACCTATCAAATGTGCTAAACCCCAGTACAGAAATTCCAATGCCGCTCCATTGAAATTCTGTAAGGCGGGCAATCCCAGAGGCCTGTACTTTGGCAAAGGTGATGGATAGCAGCTGCAGAGCGGGTCCTGTTCCCGGACCAGACGGTCAAACGCCTGGTTGAGTGCACAACGGGTATGCATGACGGACGTGGGGTGCGATTGCCTGGGTCTTTGATAGATTTGGCAATGCATGTTGGTCGCCCCCATGGCACTTCCATGTGCCCCTTCAAATCGTTGTTGACCATCACGCAGGCAGAATGTGCGCCCAAAGCGTTCCCAGGCCTAGTACATTCGATTGGCTGGCTTGTGATATGTTGCCCCTGGGGTATGGGAAGTGCTGTGTTGGGGCCACCCGCCGCCAATTGCCCCCATGGCGTTGGTACCTTCAGGTGAGTGCCGCCGGCACCGTGCCAGTGGTGATGGTTTTGGTGGGGTGGGGGGATTGCTGTTTAGCTCGGCTAGAGTACCGGCCACGGTTTGGCTGGGAAAAAGCCTCTGTTGCTGAGCTTGTGGTGTGCATGGGCAGCTGTTGCTTGTCCGAGATCATGTTGGTTTGGGGCAAGGGGAATGCTGTTCTGCTCGGCTGGAGTACTGGCTGCAACTTGGCCAGGAAAGAGCCACTGTTGCTGGGTTCGTGGTGTGCATGGGCAGTTGTTGCTTCTCCAAGATCGTGTTGGGTTGGGGCGGGGGGATTGTTGTTCTGCTCGGCTGGAGTATCGGCCATGGCCTGGCCGAGAAAAAGCCACTGCTGTTGGGCTCACGGTGTGCGTGGGCGGTTGCTGCTTGTCCAAGATTGTGCCGGGGCAGGGCCAGAGGATTGTTGTTCTGCTCGGCTGGAGTATTGGCTGTGGCTTGGCCAGGAAAAAGCCGTTGTTGCTGGTCTCGCGGTGTGCATGGGCAATTGCTGCTTCTCCCATCATGTCCCTATTGGTGCTATTTGTCTCTTTTGGTGCATGAACATCTTGCTGGGTGTGTACTTCATTGTGTGTGTGGCACATGCGTAGGCAGTCTGATTAATGTTGCGGAAGGCGCCAAGGCCGGGACCTCCAAGGGTGGCACCCTGGCAGCCTCAACAAGGAAGAGAAAACGTAAGCTGACCTTGGATTCCAAGGCTTAAAAATTGCTACATATTGGTGTTGTTGTTTGCAGTTTGGTGTTGTGTGCACTGGAACAGGAGTTAACGGTAGATGATGCCCTTTTCTGAACGTGTTGTTATGCATATGTTATCTTGCTACACGGGCCCATACGGGGCTTTGCTTTTCTTGCATTCGTGCATTGCTGGCAATTTGTTGGTCTATGTGGCCTTAGTACCAGCCGCCTTTTGGCCGGGAAGGGCAGAGTACCAGCCACCCATTGGCCGGGAAACGTTGCGCTACTATATGTCTAATAATTACCTTTGCTGGTGTAGGTGGCCTTTGTCAAGACCAGCAGAGGCCTGACGGTAGAAAGTGGCGGACGAGGAAACACCGGGCAGGGGTCCAAAGGAAGTGGAGAATGACGCCATGAACGATGAGGATAACCCGGGGTACCTCTCCGATGAATTGGAGTGGTCAATGGATGGGACCCCATTCCCAAGACGGGTATTGCGTGTGAGCGGATGGTGCCCAACATGTTGGAATTTGGTGTATTTCCTTATCTGATGTGTGTTGCTACTTGAGCAATCGATTGGCAAATATATGACCTCCAAGAAGTGGAGATCGCTGCAGAGAAAGAGAAGAAAAAAAAGCTAAGGGGAAGCAAGGAGGACGAGAGGGAGAGGAGGAAGAGAAGGACATCAGCTATATATTTGAGCGCCATGTGAGGACGGGGTTGCGGCAGTTGCAGGGCATTTTGGAACCCATCAGGGAAGTCTCCGAGCGCCTTGAAGGCGATCAGTACGTGACTATTTCAGATACTTTATACTTCCTGTTGAAGTTGATATACGACAAGGTGGGCACAGTGGACAATAGTACAGTGGGCAGTAATGCGGGCTATGACTTTGCAATGGTTTTCAAGTCAAAATTGCTCAACATAATAGACAATCCAATGTTGGTGTACTCGTGGGGTCTTGCAACAGCAATGGATGGTAGGAGGTGCCATCTATAGTGGATGCGAAGAATATGGGATAATAAAAGTGACTGGCCTATGGTCACAGAGGACTATATGACGTTTAAGAGTTTCACTAACATGCTCATGTTAGAAGTTTCCAAACTGGTGAGTGGCACACGTAATGCAATATATTTGTAATAATGGAGTATGCCTATTGTGATGATGAAAATGTGATGGTGTACAAGTGGCACTTCAGGGTACCGGCCACTAGGCCGGGATAGAAGTTTGCTTGGTTGTATGCCCAAATGCAAGTATGTTGTTGATTTGCAGTTCAGGCAGTTCAGGGTATTGGCCATAAGGCTAGTATAAAAATTGTCTCATTTTCATATCCAAATGCATGCACATATTGGATTTGTAGTTGGACGCCCATGTGAATGGCCCCACTGCGATTTTGGACACCGCGGCTCCATTTTCTAATGGTGACAAGGCGCCCGATGTCAGTCCCAAACATGTGAGTTGGTTGAACGAGGCCACTGACCCAAGGGACAGGGGGGAGTTGCGCCCAACAAGAAGAACTTTATCCAAGAAGCGTAATCCCAATCTGCTGACATTCCTCGGCAACATCAAGACAGCCGTCACAGAGTGGTTTGAGCACACTTGGCAACCAAAAGGTCTACAGGAACTCTGGTCGGCAGAAGACTGGTGGTGCAGCAACGAGTTGAGGTTTCCTCTGATTGCAAAATTGGCGTGGAGGGTGCTGGCCACACAGGTGAGCTGGTGCATCCCTGACTGTCTGCTTGCATATTTGTTTGTCCATCTTCGTTGTTGTTGGACACGTTGGCCTAGTCCAGTTTGGGGACGCTGTATTGGGGTTGGCGCCATGCTTTTTCATGTGTAGGCATCCTCCGCATCGCCAGAGTGGAGTTTTTCAAAATCCGGTTTAGTAGTGGCCACGAAAAGGATGGTCACGACCCTTACTAATGTCGATAGGTGAGGGGGCGCATCCCTAGTTGTCCACTTGCATATCTATTTATCCATCTTCATTCTTGCTGAACCCATTGGCGAAGTCTAGAGCAGGGATGAAGGCATGCTTTTTTTGTGTGTGCAGGGGGTCGTTGGTGGGATGGTACATGCAGCGCCAAGGGTGGGAAGATTGTTGCGTAAGGAAAACGAAGCATAGAAGGAGCATGGGAGCACACACCAGGATATGGAGGCGTCCAAGTGAGTGCAGGAAGTCCAAGACATCATTGAAGACCACATCAAAATCCAATGCATTAGATGATGAACCATGAAGAATTTTGTCATAGTTGCTACGAGTGAACATGTGTATTTGGCAAAGGATTACTAGCCATTCATTACCGCAGCGAGTACTAGCCATGGGTTGACTGGGAAAACATAGCGGGGGATTGCCGTGGGGCCCAGGGTGTGTTTATATATATATAGTCTAGCATTTGCAAGGGATGGCCAGGAAAGAACAACAGGTTGCGTCCCCTGTCTGGCAAGGAGTACCAGCCGTGGGTTAGCCGGGAAAATGCAGTGGGGGATTGCCTTTGGGTCTAGGGTGTGTTTATATATATAGTCTAGCGTTTGCAAGGGATGGCCGGGAAAGAACAATGGGTTGCGTCCCCGGTCTGGCAAGGAGTACTGGCCGAGGCAGCATTTATGATGGCATAGACTGCAAATAGGTAGATATACATTGTTTATACATGTGTTAATATTGCACCTCGTTATGTCACTGTTGTGTCCTGTATCTAGAGGCAAAGGTTGCTGGACACAAAGAAAAAATCCGCTTGGCAAAAATTGCCTCCAACAAAAACCACCACTGACCAACGGAACATTACCGGAATCTCAAAGTCCATGACAGATGGCAACGGAACGCCAGGAAAGGCAACGGAGAAAAAAACACTTTGACAAAAACCGGTGGCTGCAAACACCCCCTTGACAGACAGCTCCAAAGCCAAAAAAATGAAAGCTGACGTGGCATGAACGGCTACGGAAACCCGGCCTTGGCAAAATAACGGAAAATCGATGGACAGATTGTTTGTGTTTAAAAAAACTACAGAAGTAAATTGACAGAAAAAAGCTGAGCAGCCATGTCTACCAGCGGGCCGAGCCAGTGGATATGGCTGATGAACTAGATCCTGCAGCTCAAGCCAAGGCCTTTAGGCAGCTTGAGAAAGAGCCGATAAAAGAAGCACCCTGTGAGGAGGAATTGCCTCGAAGGAAGCCCCGATGGGCAGACGAGTCAAGCAGCGAGGACAGCGGGGTGAATCGGCCAGCTCGTTTTGGCAAACCGCAATAGCCTGAGAAGGCTGAACATCCGAAGAAGATGGAACAACCTCAGAAGGCGCCCCAACCTGAGAAGGCCAAGCAGCCCAAAGAGGCAGTGAAGAAAGATTCAGGTAAAGCTTTTGATGAAGTTTTCAGGAGACCTGAGCACATCCCACATGTCCATAAACAAACAAACTTTGGTGACTCTACTGGACATGATGAAATTGTGTATTTTGGCTCAGCAGGCACACCAGCCAACCTGTCAGTGCGGTCCCCCCTTGGCCATGTCCAAGTACCCTGGCCCGTGCTCTAGGGCCTATCCAGTGGAAGCGTGGTCGTCCTCGGCCGGACGGCATGTCCCGGGCTCTCTCTGACCTATGGGTGATGGTCGCTCTGTGCGGTCCCGTCCAAGGTGCGCTACGGCTGCGCTCAAGGAGACAGGGAGGCAGTGTGTTCTAGAATGATTAAACTACAATCGGCGCTGCCGCCAAGCGCTCTTACATGCGGCGGCCAATTTTATCAAAGTCATCATATTCATTAAGGACCTCCATTTTGGTCAAACCCATTTTCCGGCTAAAGGCCTTGCTACGCTCGGCCCTTGCGCACAAGTCGTTCCGGCCTTCTCCACTTCGCTCTGCATATAGCCTCCACGACTTTGGCAACGGGCCGAGCTCCGCTTGGCAAAACAAGAAACCAACGGGTCATTACCACACAACCCCATTCCTCTAGAGCAGCAGGAGATATATGTTGCTATGAAAAGACAGGAGGAAACCTTGGAGAAGCCCAAAGTAAAGGTTGACAAAAAAGCCCAACTGCTGGCCACCATGGAAAAGGAAGAGTACACAGAATTTATGGAGTTCAAGGAATTTTAGCGAACTCAACAGCAGACCCAGGCCCCCTGTCAAGGGGAGAGCAGTGTTGGTCAGGAAATCCCGGAGATCAAGTATACGATGGGTAAACCTGACCCCGCCTACCAGCAGAGGTGACAGCAAATCCGGGTACAAGAATCCTGGTGGGCCCTAGCAGGCCCAACTCCGAGAGTGCAAATGCCTGTGGTGCGGGACATTCACGGGTGTTGGAATAACTTGGGGGCCTTTCATAACACATATGGTGGAGTATACTACAAGGGATACTACCACCCAAAGGCCAGAAAGGCGCCCTACAGGGCAGCAGTCCCCCCCGGATGCACTCCAAAAAATTCCGGCATAGCTGCACCCCATTTTTGAGGTGCAGCAGAAGGCATTGGAGATCCACATCTCGGATCTCTAAGAAGCAGCCACGGAATGGTAGGCAGTCTAGAGGACGGGCAGAAGACTACCCCAAGAGGGAGATCAACATGAACAAGCTATCTCAAGAGTGCCAATTCTATAGGCACCTCAAGCAACACAGGCCACTGCCCAGCCCTTCACGATGGGCAGGACAGGATTGGGAGCAGAGTAGCCGTAGCCTCACATGACACAGTAGAAAATTGAGAGGCTTCAGGCACTATCTCCGTTTGGTCCTGAACAGTAGAGGTATACCACACAGATGCAACCTCCTACTTACTCTGGATAGCCGCAGCCACACATGGCCCCACAGGCATAGCGAGGACTGCAATTTCCGCCTTCCCTACAAGTTGCAACACAGCCACACTTAGCAACGTAGTATGGTGGGTCATCAATAGCATCATTGCCACTAGGAGGCCCATCTAAACAGCAGCCCAGGCCTCTCTCTCCGTTCCACCAGTGGATGGAAGAGAAAGGAGAAAGAAGAAAAGAGGAAGAGGAAGGAGAACTGTTGTTTGAAGAACCATGGTATATGCAGGCCCAAGAGCCACCTCATCAAGAGCAAATTGCCTCCATCACAGCTGGACTCCACATGATGATAGACGGGCCACTGCCACCACCAGTAGACTACAACCCCTGGGGTCCTGGATACCTGGGGTTGGGTCAGGGGTACCTGACAACTGCCCAGGAGGTACCATTTGCTCTTGTGTTTATGCAACCCGAGAGGGAAGCTCAGGTGAGCATGCCGAGGATGAATAGTCAAGGCATTAAACCCCCAAAATGGAATAAAGACAAATAGGCTTTGACAAAGTGGTTGCAAGAAATTATTATGTATTTCAAAACCATTGTGGCACCCCAAAGTCAATGGGGATGGATAGCACTGAATACTCTTGAGGAGTCAGTGAAGCATAGCCTACTTGCACAATTGGGTCACTTGTGGGGAGTGGCTATTGATACAGAAGTGCTCTCCCAGCCTGACTTTCAACTGTTGTGGGAATAGTTTAAGTATGGGATGGAGACACTTTATGATCACAAATGCTCAGACTTTGAAATTCGGTCTAAGATAGCAGCCTTTACAAAGGCAAGGACTTCGGGTCCCGATACCATCAAATACATACAGCTTTTGGAACAAATGTTTTTCAAGTGTGAGAAAGATATGGATGACTTTTCTAAATTGCATACATTATACATAGGACTTCGTTCTGATATCAAGCAAGAATACTTGTTAAGCAAAGACGATGAGCAATGATCCACATATGCCAGCCTAAGGGCATATTTGTACAAAGTGGGACCCACATATGACCAGGAGTATAAGTCGTATGGTTCACGTCCAACTGGTAGCCGCACTGGCAAAAGTAGTACGAGCAATAACCTTGGACTGAACAAGATCATCCGGAAGCATTATGCTTTGAAGGTTAATAACAAGGGCAAACCCATTCTCCATACAAAACCAAGAGTTCATGTAGTACCGGTTTGCAAGGTTCATACTGTCGATGCATAGGGGAAAGCCCATGATGATTGTGGGTACGAGCCCATTGAGACCATCTGCGACCCCATGGAGGGCAAACCTGCCACAAGTCCGTCCCAGCATAAGGACACTACAATTAAGGTGTTGAAGCGAGCTGGATGATGCTTCTAGTGTTTCAAGCTATTTTATGCTATTTAAAGATGACGCTTGTGCAGAGCACGGCAAATTGCCACCAATGAAGGTGAGGACCCCTCGAAAAAAGTGGAGTACAACACGACACATTATTGTGAATGCAATTTGCCGGCAAATGCAGAAAAGTAATGTGACCAACAGAACACTGTGTGTTCAAACTGTGGATTATCAGCACACTGTTGCACCTATGGTACCTATATTTAAAGTGTTTACAATGAACATACTAGCCGGTAAAAGTCTGAAAAAGCAAACTTCGAGTCTTGCTGACTCGACAACCCAAGAGGGTAGGAGCACTCAGCCAGACCAGTATGACCGCATGCTCCGCCATGAACATTTTCAACATATCCAGTCATTGGCAGCCCACCGGTTTACACTGGATGCTTGTGCTAACCCCAACGGGGATAATGCTATTTGTGAGCAATTCTGCTCAACTGCAAAGAGCTTTTTGACACAACTTTTGCAGCATGAGTTTGTGTGGATCAATCCACCATTTCAGAATGCTATGCCATTTCTGGAATACTACTATGCAAAGCGGGCAAAAGATCCCACCACTATTGGTGCATGTATCTTATTGCCCATATGGCAGTGTTTCACAGAACACCCACGTCTGTGTAAAATTCGCACCTTGGTGCGTTACCCCAAGGGAACAAGGTTGTTCACACAACCTAATGTCGACCAGTTAGGTCGTACTACTATGGCTGGTATTCCTTGGCCAGTCAACATTTACTATGAACCCCCAGAGGGAGTAGCGGGATACTGCATCTGTGGGGTGATATCAGATCACCCACACCTTACTTTTATAGGTTGTGTTGGTCACCAGCCTACATCAATACTCTTTGATACGGGCACCACGGGCACTGCTTACATTACCCCGACTCGTTGTTGTCGGTTGGGCTTATAGCCTAAGCAACCCCCTTTGGCTTCTAATCGGCACTTACACCGATTATATTGGTAACAACAGCTTGCCCGCACCACTCGACAACTTGTGGATCCCACTGAGTTCTCCACTCCTTCGAGTGTTTATCTAGACCCTCCTGAAATGGAGGTCCTTCTTGTGGATGGCTCCTCACTCCCTTCTTTGTGTGTGGTGGATGTTCCTTTAACTATTCAAAGCTACAAGGACACTGTCCGTTGTGTCACCATTGACTTATCTGACGACTATGACATCATTCTTGGCGACAATTGGCTCTATGAGCATGCCAATATCATCGACTATCATCATGGGCACATTCATGTGGTTTCTCGCGGACGTGAGATTACACTCTGCAGTACCTTAAATATTGCTCCTTCTCCACAACCCCCTTTGGGTGTTTCCTCCACCCCTTCAACTGTACATCGTTTGGGTCACTTATATTCCTTGGGCCATGCCCAATGCGCCTACCAGCGGGGGCCCCCTCTCCAATTGGTGTTGGTTCGCCGGGTCAGCGACCTCCCTGAGGGGGACGCACCAGGCCCCTCGGCCAATGCGAGCAAAGGTCGAGAGACCACATCCGCCCTTGTCGATTCCAACAAAATCTCTACACTATTGGAGGAGTACAAAGACCTCTTTCTGGACGAACTACCTGTGGGGCTACCCCCTGATCGGGGAGTCGCTTTGACCATTCCCTTAGAGGAAGGAACTAAACCAGTGAAGTGGCCAGCTTTCCGGTATAGTCTAAAAGAAATGGACGAGATAAGGGAACAGGTGGATTACCTTTTATGGAAAGGTCTTATCACAGAGAGTAGCAGCCCTTTTGGGGCCCCGGTACTCTTTGTACCTAAGCCTGATGGTTGTTACGCACACCAACCTGATGTGGGGGATGCCCTACTAATTGCCCCTTGGTGTGGGGGATGCCCTGCCCAAGGTATGGTGCCGTATCCCCAACCCGCTTACAGATATTATACAATATGGGACTAGGTTGGGGTGGTCCCGCCTAGGTCCCCGTAAGGACCTAGGTGCCCGGCGAGGGGGTCTGCGGCTCAACAAGAGCAGGAGCCCCACACCAAGGATCCTCACATACCAATAGCGGCCTCTGCATATGTATTGATTACAAGGCTTTGAACAAGGCCATTATTAAAAATAAGTGGCCTATACTGAGGATTGATACCCTGTTGGATCAACTGCAAGAAGCCAAAGTCTTCTCGGCTATTGACTTATAGCAAGGGTACTATCAGCTTTGCATAGATAAGACCGATTATGCCAAAACGGTATTTGTAACACCATTAGGCTTACACACAAGTTCAAGGTTTTTCCTATTGGACTCGCAAACGCCCCAGCAATCTTCTAGCAAACGATGCACCATATTTTGGTGATCATATTGGCAAAAACGTCCTGGTGTATTTGGACAACATCTTGGTGTTTGGTCAAACTGTTGAGAAGCATTTGCAACACCTCAAACAGGTGTTAGAAGTGTTACGGCAATAGAAGCAATATTGCCGATTGCACAAATGCCAATTTAATAAGGAGAAGATCTCCTATTTGGGACATATAGTGTCTCAAGAAGGCATTCGGCCAGACCCATAAGGGATTGAGAAAGTACATAACTAGCCTGTACCGCAGTGCATAAAGCATGTACAATAGTTTCTTGGGTTGGCAAACTATTTTCGAAAGTTCACTCAGAGCTATTCAAAAATGGCAACTCCCTTGACAGACTTGACCAAGAAAAGTGGCGAGTAGGAGTGGACGGCAAAGTGCTAGTCAACATTTGAGCATATAAAGGAATGTTTAATGATAACTCCTTTGCTCAAAATGCCAGATCTTAATAGGCCCTTTGAGGTCATTTTAGACGCATCCCAAACTGCTGTGGGAGTAGTCCTCATGCAGAACAATCATCCAGTCTATTATGCCAGCTGGAAGTTTGTCCCTGCGGAGTTGAACTATAGCGTAATAGACCAGGAGGCATTGGCTTCCATGCATGCTGTCCAATTATGGTAATGTTACCTCGAGGGTACACGTTCCAAACTGGTGACAGATCATTGCCCTTTGACTTATCTAAAGTCACAGCCACAACTAAGCAGGCGATAGGCCAGATGGTCAGAAATCCTATAGCAATTCGACTTTGACTGGGAATATTGCCCAGGGTGAAAGAATGTGGCTGATCCACTTTCTTGAATCCCTCCGACACCTAGTGAACAGGAAGCAAGGAGGAAAAGTCAATTGGCTATATGTGGCTTAAGGGCAATACACAAGCGGGGTAATGACCAAAGGTCAGAAAGGATGGTAGAGGCAGAAGATCTAGCCTCCAAAATCCGTCAGGCTTATAGCCACGACCCTAGCTTGAGTATGTAAAACAATAGCAAGAATTGTGTTGTACAAACAATTTATAGTTGTGAGGCAAGCAGGTATATATACCAGCCAATCTACGGACTGAGATCTGCCAGTTGGCGCATGACCATCCAAGTGCAGGACACTTTGGTCAGGCCAAAAACCTGGACTTGGTTAAGCGGTATTACTGGTGGCTAGGAATACAACGAGAAGTACAACTCTATGTTGATACTAGCCTGGTTTGTCAATAGGCTAAGTATTCTTGTCAAAAGACCCTAGGCTTGTTACAGCCATTGGGTATTCTTGAGGAGCCATAGACTGAATTGTCTATGGACTTAATTACACAACTGCCAAAAACTAAGGGAGGTCATGATGCCATCATCGTATTTATCAATAGGCTGATCAAAATGGTGTGCCTCACAGCCACTATGACGGAAGTCTCCGTAGAAGGAGCAACATACCTATTGGTGCAGAATGTGATACAACACCATGGTCTCCCCTCTATGATAGTGTCTGATAGAGATGTTTGGTTCACTTCCAGGTTTTACTGGTACCTGGCCGAGAGGTGGAAAGTACAACTCAACATGAGCACTGTGTACCATCCGCAGACGGATGGCCAGACCAGAGTTATGAATCGGATTTTGGATGATTACTTATGCAGTTATATGCATTCTGATCAAGACGCATAGGACGAACTATTACCCATAGCCGAGTTTGCAATGAACAACTAAAAAAACAATTCAACCCAAGAGACCTTGTTCTATTTGAACGACGGTCGACACCCAAGGAGTCTCTTAGCTCTTGGGGTGGAAATTCGGAAGCCTTTGAAAGGCTATGATAATCCGAATGCCCGTGGCTTGGCAGTGGCCATTGATAGGGCGCAACAACCCTATTTGAGGCGAAATGGTACATCCTTCATGGAGGGACTACCAACAGTGATACGATTTGATCACCATGTCCAATCAGCGCTAAAGGAGGCCAAGGAATGCTTAGAGAAAGCACAAGCTAGGCAGTCAAAGCATGCTGACTGCCATCAGAGGGATGTGTCGTATGATAAAGGAGATGACGTCCTCCTATCGATACAGCGTATTACTCTCAAGCACCGTGGAACTCGCAAATTATTACCGAGGTGGATTGGGCCCTTCACTATCCTTGACCGGATAGGTTCTGTCGCATATCAACTTGACCTTCCAGACAGCATGAGTAAGATACATCCGGTTTTCCATGTATCAAAACTCAAGCTATACAAGGTTAGTAGCAGAGTATAGCCACCCCCAGTCCCTATCGAGGTCGAAGGGGAACTGGAGTATGACGTTGAACGTATCCTTGATAAAAGAGTCAAAAAACGTGGCCGGACAGGCAATGCTCCATTGGGCCCAGAAAAATATTGGGTACCAGGATTCCAGGTCCCACTCAGTGTCCCACTCAGTGTATGGCCATATGAACACGATGTCCATTGCCATCATGAGTGGAGAGAGAGTCTAGAGCGATGGCCCACTGGTGGTTCCATCGGGCCGTGGGCACGGTCCCGCGATAAATCACGAAGGGGGGGGGCTTGTGCGTAGCCTGAGGTCGCCTTCCCAAGCCATTGTTCGTTTGATTGTTACATCACTGCAACAATTTGAGGCCTTGAGCACTGGCAGGCTCAAAATCAGCACATCATCATCCTCGGCAATGCGCATCCTGAATTAATGTTGTTTCGTCCACACATTCTTACTTCGTTCTATTGCCTCAGATCTGCAAAACTGGTGCGTTCATCAGTATATGCATTAGAAGGAGATGATGGTGGCATTAACACCCCGCTTCCATGAAGCATAGCAAACTGTGTTGCACCCCATACTTCTCCTTAATAGACAGCTCAAACGTCCCTTCCAAAGCCTCCGGCATCCTCAGCAGCACTGTAACACTAGCTACAAGCCTTGAATGCCGCCAAAGGGAGCAAGCGTCGACTGCCACGCCGTGTTGGCGGAACTCTCAATGCGTGATCAAGCCAAGCGCTCCTTTCATGTCTTGCCATCTTCACGAGTGAAGAAGATGCCCTGGAGGCGCAACCAGCCATTAGATATTGCAGCCTTGATGCTCATGTTCCTACTTGCATGTAGCCAGCCTCAAGGGGACTCGTTTTTGTACTCAGGCAGAGATAATTGGAGGGCAGCATGGTAATGGGCTTCCAGTTTACGACTCGCATGTAGGACCTTACATACCAATTAGTGTGGTGAAATCAAGCCAGAAAACATGGCTAACATATCGTGATGTGATGCACTGCCGCAGCACCAACACTACTGAACCATGATGTTGACGTTGTTCCACACTATGACGACGAGGTGCAACTGCATTGAAAAGCAGATTTTCACTAGTGAGCACGGCCAGAAACGCACCTTGGAACATCATTGCCACAACGCCTCCTAAAACGGTGAATCTTGGCAGCCGTTGCTCAGCAGTTTGCCTGTTTTGAACGCAACTAGGCGGGACATAGATTGCCGGCGTCTGACATAGCCAAACAAGGCAATTTCGTGGGCGAATACAACAAAAGCAGTAGGTAAGAAGCAAGAGTAGTGAGATACATAGTGCCCGTAGATAGACAGCGGCTGAATCCAGGCATGAATGGGATGTCTGTCGGGCAACAGCCACATGTGCAACTGCTTGCATTATTAAATTATTGGAGTGGCATCTGGCTGAACTTAAATTACCTCGGTGCTTAGGTCAGACGCTTTTTGATTTTGGCACAGAACAAAGCACTGCACAAATTCTGGGCAGCAGTGCTTTGTCTTGCATTGGCCATCATTCCAAAAAAGGGGATGCAAATTGGTTGCGATGGGGTACAGCAGAACCCAAAACGTGTACCTACCTTGCCCAAAATTGAGTCCTTCCTGACGTCAGTGCAAACGTGCTGGCTTTCCTCCAAACTTCTTTCCTCTGGCTCCCTCCCAAGACTCCTTGTCCTGAATATTTACAAGATTGCAAGCAATTCATTTCAAAACACACAGCGAGCAGAACATTTAGGGAATGTTAGCAGAACAAATCTTGCACTGCACTAAGCTTCTTGATACGGCAGGTACTGGTTTCTTCTTTGAACCTAGCTTTAGTGCTGTACTTTGATGCAAAACACAGATCTAGCTGGTGAGCTAATTAGCTCACTAGCTAGCTAGTGGTGGGCAATCCCTGTTTATAAAAGGATATCCATGCAGGTGTCCTCTCAAGGATGGGCTAACTGTGCTAAGCAGCAAATTACATTTTACAATACACTGTGAGGCACTGGATTGAACGAGCGAATGCAAGCAGGTGAAGTCCTGTGGTGGCAGCTGCTCAACCGCTGTGTTACGTACCGTTGGCTTAGTTCGCTATAAATCTGAAGTCCCTGCAAAATCGAAGTGGCAAATTCTATTATTGACTGCAAACAAGTACCGATGAATCTTACAGCATTGACAAACGTGGATGCACATAGTTTATGGCAGGGTACAAAACTGAACTTCCTTCCATTTGTTCCACTCAACACTCAGAAACACAGTCAGCCACAAAAACAAGCAGTCTTTCAGCATGATGCAAATGATTTTGAGCACCTCATTCTCTTGGCAACATAACTAGCAGCAGCACTATTTGCTAGCCATCAAGTTCAAACTAGAGGGCAATTTCAAAGCCCATAAGTTAAGCTTATCTTGAAGGATGCTTCCAGCATGCTGGCATGTAAGCATCTTTTACAGCACAAGCCACAACTTACCTTGCTGAGTGCGAGTGCTGTCGCCCATGCTGCAAAGATTAATGGCACAGCTCCCAGCAAGTCGAAGGCTCCCCACATTGTGCATATCCCTTGGTGCTACCTGGTCAAGTTAGAAAGTCACCACTTCATGTCCACGATTCCAGTTTGAGAGCATTTTGCCAAAACATGGTGTCCTAACACTCAACACCTTTACTTTTCTTTTCGAATTCCAATGTATTACATCAAAAGATAAACAGAGGAGCTCCCCCACAAAATGTAAAGTATGCAAACACCTTGGCTTGCACCATCCAGAAAAAGGCCATGACAATGTACAGCAGTAATTTGGGACACTACCAGATACACGGTATTTGATAGGGAACCCCTGCAGAAATGACAGGTAGGAACAGGCAATGATGTAGTTCAAGAATCACAAAGAGGGAAGTTCAGCAGTGCGAGTCACAACCAGGATGGAAGCTATGACCCCTGTTGCTGTGAAGCTGGCAACCTGTGCATTCCAATCTGTTGAAGTAATTATAAGCAGTGAGCTAACTACAAAACAGAAATTGTTGCTCCTGCCACCCAAACAGAAGGCTACACACTATGTCATTTACAAGTGCTCAGCATACGCACGCTTCTGCATGTCGCCCTATAGGTACCTTTCAGATCAAAGAATATATCAACAACAAACACATCACCTTGAGATAGAGGCCCTCGGTTACCATCAGAAGTCTTTCGGCACAAACGTTTCCAATCCTTTTTCAAAAGGATGGAAAGTGCAAAGGTTGTTGTTGACAGAATGCCTGCAGAGGCCTGCAAAAAGACAAATGCAGCACTTGATTGCTGTCCTGTTCTCTCTGCCAGTGAGTAGATTGCTGTAGGACAAGGCTTTTTGAGCAGGGAAACACAGGTGCCGAATTCTGGTAATTGTTTTTTGCAATTCTCTCGAGGCACCACACAACGTGCAAATCGTTGGTGCACCAAATTTAGACAGCAGCTGAATACTATCACTGAAGTCTGAATACCCTGGGATCGGGCCACAGCCTCCAAGAGAATGGGCAGTAAGTTGGTTGAAACAAGTTTGGACTTTGACACTGCATTCGCCAACTGTATGCCATAAACCAGACGCCGCTGCTGATCACTGCATTTGCACACATTGCCCTGGTGCAGGGGCAAAGATTATCTGTATCTGCCGTGATATGTTGCCCCTTCAACTCCCAGCACTTCTGTACACATTTACAACAGCTAAGAAACTTGTGCAGTTCAGAAATTCTCGCCCAGAAGTTGACCCAAGGGCCGCAGAGCACTACTGACATGCTCAAAACTCATCCATCCCCTTTGAGCACAGCCCTTGTCCCAGCTCCCCACCCATCAACAATTACCAACTGCATTTTCTATTCGGCAAAAGGAACGTCCATAAGGTGCGGAACGTCCATAGGGTGCTGAACGTCCACAAGTAGCCGCTTGCACGACGCAGAATTCCGACACAACAAAGGGGAAGTCTTCGCGGACGCTGTGCGCGGCCCCACAATGTTGAAAGGTGATTTGGCCCAGATGAATGTGGCCATTACATTGACGAGAAGACGACGCGCTAGGCCATGTGCGCCTCTTCACCTTGCTCAGAGCGTCAGACAGCATCAGGTTTGCATGCGGTCTTCGGCAATCTCACAGCGCCAGGCAAAAAAATGGAACGGGGACGAAGTGGGAACTTCTGGGCGCCATTCCCCTCGAGGTCCCTTCGGCTTCGAGGTTTCGCCGTTCCGGGTAAAGTGGCAACCAATAGCGATGTGTGGGCCCGAGAGCTGGGCTGCTTTCGTCCTCGCGACCATGCGCACGGCACAGACCCACCCGAGCCCGCAAGGTCTCACCAACGCAAACTGCGCCCAAGGCGAATTTCCAACCAACGCTAGGTACTGACGCCTCCACAAGCTCACGGGTACTGTGAGGGCAAGCGAGCAGACCGGGCCGGAGGTCGATTGGTGCCGGGGTTCTTTCGCACGGCAACGTTAGCCCTTGAGCCAGCGAGGCCCATTCGCGCCCAGCTCAAAAAGCTGTGCCGCCACGGACGCGGCCCGCACCAACCCGCAGGGCCATCGGCCACAAGGAAGCCTACCTCTCAGACAGCCAGCAAGGTTCGCCGCTGCAGTCCCCTTCACCAGCTTCGAATTGGTTCCGCGGTCGTTCGCCAATGTGCGGTGCCAACCAGCAAGAATCAACCCCCTGATCGATCCAGCAGATGCATTCATCCGGCATGTGTGATTGAAAGACCCCGTTCGTAAGCGCCCTCAATCGCCCCACACACCGTCCACACCGCGTTGAAAGTGTAAACCGTACGGTCAGCGCGGTCAACACGGCGGGCCGTGTGCTGGCAAGAGCGATGCGTCCGTCCCAACTTTCCGTCTCTCCGCGTCTCCTCTGGCTCCTGAAGATCGGAGCTTGAGGCCAGCGCGTGCTGTCCCGGGGTGGAACGGGCGCCGCCGCCACGGGGACAGTTTTGTCTTCCCTTTCTTTCTTTGCTTCCGTTTCCCTTTGTTCTCCGTGGACGCCTCCCTGTTGGGACGTTGGGCGCTGTCCGATCTCTTTGTCTTCCTGAGAATTCCACCGGCTTGCCCAGAAATGACCGTGGCGTGAGGCACACCCCGAAATCCACACTCGGTCCACCTAGCAGCAGTGTCAACTAGTCAACATGCGGGCCTCCCAATCGAGCCAGCAGCGAGGCGTGTATATTTATCTGCACTAGCCAAGATCGAAAACCTTTGCAACGGTTGGGCACACACATTGGGGCTCACAGCGTTTCGTTCGTAATGGAATGCTACCTCCGTCACGGCAAAAACAATGGAGCAGGTGGGCCAATGAATGGAATGTGAGAGGGGCACAAACATCGGACTCATAAGTGTGTGGGCCTGCGTGTAATCGACACAAACACTGAGGCTCATGAGCAACAAACGTTATACAGGTAGGCTCAACCGATGTTTGGCGCATGGCCGGCATTCTGCGCAAGGCAAAGATGCACATGTGGTTCCATGAGTTCTTCCAAGATGGTCCTGATCGGAATGCAAAGAGGTACCCCACCAGACTTTGCCACATTTACATCGGGCACATCCAGGAACACAGCACATTCACTATGCCCCACATGGACTGGTTGCTTGTGGGAGCATTGGCATCCCGTCCATGGAGTTGAGGAGAGTGACAGAACTGGGGCCATAAAATCACACGAAAGTCATGTTGACCTTGTGTTGACATGGCAAACAATGCTGCAGTCATTCAGGTAAGTGCAGTGTGCATGTAGAACCCGATTCTTTCTTCTGCAGTATCCGTTCCCGCTCTGTGCCCTGTAGGCTGGCCATGCATGCCGGTGGCTGACTGGTGAGGTGGTTTTGGGACCAATGCATCCAGTGCTTGAACTGGCACCATTGAGATGCGCAATACTGCAAAGCGCCATGAAGGGCCACAGGTGTGGGCTGCGCACATGGCGGGAAGAGACTGTAGGATACCCTGCCCAACGTGTTTGCTGACTGTAGATTATCAGATGGTAATAACCTGGCAGCATGGACAATCATACAAAGGAAGACAGGCTGTTGTCCAAACTATGGCTGCCACGGGGTTGACAACTTCAGATGACAAAACATCATGCCACGTCAAACATCATATGCCATACATGAGGAATGCTGCAACCGTCCATGTGAGCGATGCATGCACATGGGCACCCATGCTTGTTTCTGTGTTTGACACTTCTTGCAGCAATTGCATGGGAAGCAGGGGATGATTGACAACTCTTCCAGTTCAGAGTTCTCGCTTGCTGTCCTTGGTGCTATGCCAGCATGCCAAACGATCAAGGGACATGAGTAGATCTCCACATAAAATCCTGGCTGGTAAGGAGAGCTGACAACAGCCCATCTGAACATCCACATGCAACAGACAACTGGGGACAGTACCTGATTGCTTAAATGTCATGCAATATTTGGAATGGAGGAAACACTTTCAATAACATCCATGCCTTGGAGGCAACTTCAAACCCATTCAAAAGATTTAAGGGCAGTTGCTTGCAGCGATGGCAACTCGAGAACCAGAATTCTGCCACAATTCTACCAGCGGGTCAAACTTTTGTCCCAAGGAAAGATGCCCCTGCCAAGCTGGCGATCACAACGGAGCATTTGCTGGAACAGTGCAAGGATCCAAGGTGCAATTACACACTTCAGTGGTTTCCTTGTAATGGGTGACCACACATGGGGCGCATGACAGCATCAAGGTAGTAACCAGGATGTCTGCAGGGCGATGGCAATGTATTTGCTGTGGCCATTCCAGTTGGACAATGGTGTTAGGTTTTCTGCCATAGAACATGCTGATACCAAAGCCAATCCAGATATTCAAAGCCATGGGCCAATGGGCATTTCTTTGCTCGAGCCTTTTGGCAGTATTCTATGGGTCTGCAAGCTTAAGATTGGACAGAAAGAAGTAAAAGACATGAGCTGTTTTCTAGATTTCCCACAATTCACACTACATCCCACAGCATCGCAATGCACAGTTGCAAATAGTCTGGAATAGCATTACTGGAGATGGACCAGGGTGTTTCATCGAGTACCATTGGAATGAACAACACAGCGCACACAACACATACAAAATTTTCACATCTGAGAATGGCATGGATTGCGATGTTGGTACAAAACGAATCACCCAAAAAGCCGTCCCAACCACGAGATGCTTATCAGAGCAGCTTCGGCATTTGTGACCACAGTCCTCAAATGATGTACAAATGCCACCTCCTCGAACTCATGGCTGTGTGGACAGCATCATGTAAATGGTCAGCAAAGTGTTCCTTCAAGGACCCGACTCACATCTGCTCCTGTCCTTGGGGGGCCACACTGCTGAAATGAACCCTTCTGCAGGCGGCCTCCGTGCCGCGTTTGCTTGGAACTGTGCGTACACTGGGATGAGTGACCACGATGCCCATGGGCATTAACCATTTGGAAATAGCATGGCTACCCCTCGCACCTGAGCTGCGTCATGCTGTCCTCCGTCCTTACCAGGCGGTGGAGCAGAACCGCGCGGGGCCAGTCACGACCAGTCAACTCCCTCGCCGTGACCATCGCTCGCACCGCCGCCTCGCTCCCCTGCGCCCCACGATTCATCAAGAAAGCATCATTACTGCATAAGACATCACAGCACTGCCGTCAAGCCCATGCACTGTCCTAACTATAGTATCCAGCTAAACTAAACTAGTTAGTTCGCGGAGGGGGAATCGAAGGGGAAGGAGGCCAATTAGAAGTTGGCCGAAGACCCTCGGCAATTTTGGCAGGACTACCCCAACTCCCCAACCAACTTCCCCAGCAACTTGTGCACCGCAGACCCGCCCTTGCCAGCTCGAGCTCCAACGAGCCGCCGTGCCGCGCCCAGCCCTCAGCCTTGAGGCCCAAGGAGCCGGTTCACAGCCTCCGGCTTCGGCCGCAGCGCCTGGATCAAACCCGCCGTCTGGCCGCCTCGCCCGCATTCGCCCAGACCTTCAGGCCAGAGCGCAGGCACCCAGCACACGGCAACCGCGCTTCGGCCTCTGCCAACGGAGCCAGCCACAACACCGCCGGTGGGTGCAGCATATGTAGCACACGCACACGCACGCACACGATTTTCTTGCTTCCAATAATTCGATTTTCTCGGAGCGTTTTCGGAGGCGCCGGGATCGGTGGGTTGGGCCTTGCCACGCGTGAGTCCAAGTTATGTGCTGACGAACCTCAAGAAGCGACCGTCCTGTGTCCGGGACATGGAGGGCGTGTTGGGTGATCGATGATTCTTCAGGCCGATGTTCCAAATACGCTGAATTTTGGCGCGGGGCGTCGCTGGCTGATTGGCTGAAGTGGACCTTCGCTGGTGTGGCGGCGCGACAGTTCCAAGCCAATCATTCGCTCAAACCCCGCTCCCACTGCAGTGAGGGGAGGGTGGCATGGTGCGCATCGGCTCTGGGCGGTTGTAAATCCAAACGGATGTCAAATCTAAGGAGATTTGTGTCGAATCAGGTACGAGTGGGACGGCGGCACCGGGATGGGAGCAACGCCAGGCTCGCCGTCGTGCGTTACCCTGGCCACCGGCAACGTTTAACATGGGGTAGCACTCGTGCTCTGCGACCAGCCGTCGCCTGCGGGCGGCCGAACGCCCTCTGCCGTGCTGCCCCATAGGAAGAGCTGTGGAGGAGGGGGAAACTTTCTTGAATTTCATGTCCTGTTAGGAGACGATTTTAGGAGACGAAGTTTGGCTGCCGCCGCCCTGGCACAGTGATGGGAATGTGGCAAGCCCCCGGCTAATGGCAGCATCATTTGACGGTGACGAAAGCAGATAGGATAGAGGGGTGGCGGTCCCTGAACGGGAATCGCACGCTGGAGTCTACGGCAACGGTTTACAGCCAAGGCAAAGGACAACAGGCGTTCTGTCCTTTATGTTCAGTCCGTTCATCAGCGTCTTTAATGCAATTCCTAGGGCTTCATCATCTCTCCGTGCATTCAGTTGGTAATAGTACTCAATCAGTTCTAGTCATAACAGTGGCACATTTTCAACTTTCGGCAAATTTTGGACATGAAAAGGCGCTGCCCTCGCGCTCATGATTGGCGTCGCTGCGTTGACAATCAAACATTATACTGCAATGGATATTGAGACAGTTGACGTTATCGTTAACGACAATCCAATAGCAAATGTGTGGACTATCGACCCCGACGAATCGTTGCATGGGATGGCACGTCTCGCAGAGTAATTTTCCCAATCTGTTGTGTTGGCAGGAAAGCGCCGAGAACTTGCTGGGGGACCCTCCATCTCCTTCCTTAGTCCGTTCGGGATGCAGGCGATGTGTGGCTTTCTGGAGATGACGGTTCCCATTGCTGGTAGGAAAGTTGTCCACATCAGGTCAACGCTGGTTATTTGTGAATCGTGCCAAACTGCTGAGAATCGTGCGTCGGCGATGTGCTATTCTATCAAATGGCACTGCGCCTCCTTCTTTCGTATTGTTCTGCGAATGCTCCTCGCGCTTATTGATTTCAGGGAAGAGCGGCAAGCCCTGTGGAGATCTCGCCCAGCATTTTTTGGGCGGATTCTTGGACTACATTGTCGCAGAGAAGTTCAAAGGTGAGCTTTGTGGACAGCAGCACTCGCCGTTGGCAAGAACAGTATGACCTTTGTACGAATGCCATCTCTATGCAAGGCTTAGCCAAGCCCATTTTCCTTCAAGGCAGACATTGCTTAGAGTTCGATACCCTCAGGGCAACGCGCACGCTGAGACTGGGGTTGGAACACGGAAAGTGAGCGACTGTGTGCATAATTGCTCCCACAAGTTCCAGAACGCGGCCCCGATTGCGGCACAATGGCGTGGGCCTCCAGCACCGTCAGCGCCGGCAGGGCTCTGTGGATCAGCACCGTCGGCCGCATCGCCTACTTGCCCAAAACGTTGGCCCCGTAAGTCGTCGGCATCCGTGAGTAACAAATCACATCGAGGCGCACCTTGTGGAGGATGGTCGGTGGTGTCCGCAGAACTTTTGGGATGGGCGCCATGAACTAAGAGGGAATGGGCGTGGTCATGAGGGGTGGAGGGCCGTCTGTACCGTCTTCAGATTAGCACAGCTGCCGCAATGCCGACAGTGCCGAAGGCTCGAAATCCATTCATGATTCCCACATCCACAATCCCCCCTCCCCCCTTTCAATGCTCCACCCATGGGACGCGAAATCTGACCTTGCTGTGCGATCAGTTCTGCACAGAGCGAGCTAAAATCGAAATACCCTTCCCTTGAACCCAGCTATCGCCATGCCCTGCTAGCGTTTTCCGCCCACACAGCTCGAGCGTTTTCTTCTAATTTGTGTCTGCTTCGCTGGTGCTGGCAGCTGTCTGCGCGTTTTGTGTCTTGGTGAACTGGGCGATGCTCAATGCATTAGCTCCATATGCAGGAACCCGAGAAACGTGGACACTCGGCATCATGCGTCCCGCAGCCCTGGCAGCAATGATTCGCACTTGCTGCTGCCTTGCTCTAATGGTGACAGCACGCGCTTCAGGTGGGATTATCATCACGCTATCATACACACCACGATTGTAATAAACATGTTGTAGGAGATTGGGGAATGTCGTTGATACATAGATTATATGTTGGCCAAATGCTTCAAACATTACTGGAAGCAAGAGGGAACCTCCAAGCTACGAAAAAAAAATCTGTGGAAAATTTGCACGGGGTTCCAATGCTGAATAACGAGCCTTGAGAAAGCTTTGCGCTAAAGCGCCATGTGCAATTATCTCAATTGGCATGAATAACGCGCATGCTACAAATCTGATGCAAATGCGGCCATACCTGATATTGCTGTGAATGTGCAATACGAAGGTGCCGTTCCCGCCCACCTGTAACGCTTCAGCTTCTACCGTCACAACACGTAAGCACCTCAGCTTCGCATGCTCAGCTGGGCGTTCAGAGGCGGCAATGGAATAACAACATTTTGGAATCAAGCGGAAAATGGCTGTACAATTCTTGCTGAGTAGACTTCTCACTATTGTGCGGCGCGGTTTCGCTCCTCTGAGAAATAAAATCTTCGTCAAAATAGACCATCTAATGATGCAAATCCACTGTCAATCATGTGGCCAAACGTCAGATAAAATGCGGTGACAAAATTGATGTACCGTTGGCCACCAGGCAGCTGCCTTCCTGGAGGCTGGACGGACAAAGCCATGCCCGACATGGAGGTGAGAATCCATGACCATGTCTGGCCCTTGTATAATGTATGCAGACGAAACGGGGCCGACAACTTCCTTGCTGCCCAAAGTGAACATCAGAGGCGGGAGATTCTCGTGAAGGTTCGGCGTATTGAAACGTACTCCGAGCCTGCTGGGAACATATGGTCTCATGTGCCCTTAGTGCGGTTTGCCGAACAGAGCAATGCGTAACGTGTGGGCACAGGCAAGGCTGTCGGCCACATTTCCATTTTCCAGGATAGAGGCAAACGGCTGATGCAGAATGTCCTGAAACGCAGCCAAGAAGCCTGATTGTTTCTCCTCGAGCCGCCCAAAAATTACCTCTGGTGCATGCTCAAGGTCTGGTGTATTCACGTTTGTTCAGAAGCCAGGTCCAGTCGATAGGTATTTTCCAATGACGTCAGACGGTGGAAATGTTTCTTCGTATGCTATTGCGCTCAGACACGGATAGCAGAAATCGCACGCGCACTTCTTTCCATTTGGCAATCAATCCGCTCATTGCATCCAAACCTCAACCAAACTCTGTTTTCCTGTGCAACACGGCGGTTAGATGGAATCACGAATGCTCTGCTTTCCTTGCTTGATCGGCATTCCCAGAGCGCTTTGAGGAAACAATGTCATATTTGGCATTTCGTCATCGCCTTTAATGACGAGCATTTATTGAAACGTGGCGGGTACGACGCGGATACAGAATGAGAACCAATCTTGCAGGCACCTGCAACGATGTGAGAATTAAATAACACCCTTTCGGCACAATTTAGTACAAGCAAGTACTGCAAAGTACTGAAACTTATGTCGCTTTTTCGCAAAAACAGAGCATGTTGTTGGCTTTTTTTTAAAGATGTTCGGGCGGTGTGTTGGTCCCTTCGCTTGCGATTGTGACCAGTTTGAACGAGCACACCAGTCTGGAAGTGATACAAAAAAATACATAAAGTTGGAAAAGGAAAAAAAATAAGAAAACATACAGATAGTTGTGCTTGTCTTGAACAGGACGGCTGGGTGGATGTCTTATCAGAGTGCTTCCCATATGTGGTCAGCATAAGAAAGAATGCCGGGGGGATTCACTCCTGCAGCGGTTTCCTCATAGGCGGGGGACTGGTCCTAACCGCTGCTCACTGTTTCGGGGACACGATGTCAGAGAACCCCGTTGTCATTATCGAGCCGGGAGGAAAGAATCGGGTAAGTTTTATTTACAACCAGATGAATTTGTTAAATAATCTGGACACATTCTTCCTAGCACATTCTTTGTGCAATTTTCTACACAACGCCGTTGTTTTTCATTTATTTGCAGCGCTGGAATTCTCAGACTCAATTGTCGTTATCAGAATGGACTTGATGCCATGAATGTGAGTGCTCACCATCGTGGCGAAGCGATTGCTCATTGCCTGTAATGGACCTCGTGCATTAGAAGGAAAACACCTAGACATTAATATTACACAGTGGCAGGCTGGGCGGCTTTTGTCCAGCTTGGTTGTCAAATTTGACACCGATTTAAATCGCAGAGTGCACGGCAGAAGCAGTCCTGCATTAGTGCCAGGTGGCCATGAAGTCGGTGATGGCGATGCCCAGGTGTAGCTGAACAAGCTTCACATCAGCGCAGCTTCGCACTCGGTAGACAACAATGTGCAGAAGCTACTTGGTCAAAGCCGCACGGATAATCGAGCGCGTCTGTTGGTCAAAGGCCTCGCCCGCGCCTGACTCAGTGAGCTTTACGGCAGGAAGTGAGAGCCGACCGAGTTCTCATTCACCCTGAATGGAACGGCGACTACGAGTCTGGCTACGACGTGGCCGTCGTGGTCCTGCGAGATCGACTTGACGGAGACTCCTCGCTGGAGGCATTTCTCAACGGCACCCAAGTTCCGCGCCTGGCGGACCCGACGCTCGATATCTACGCCAACAACCAAGTCTACGGATTCTCCGTGACCGACGCCGGCCTCAAGGCTGCGATGTTTGAAGTCGTGAATAGTTCGTTCTGCTCTCGAAACCAGGGATGGAGCGAAAGGCTTCTTTGCGTCTACTCGCAGACAGCCAGAATTTTTCAGGGCCTTTCCGGTGGACCAGTTGTGTTTTTTGGCCTCAGAACCATTCCGGGTGCCACAGAGAGACAGCCGGATTTGGACGTCGCGGTAGGTATCGTGTCGTCCTTCGATGCAGACGGCCCTCAGGAATTCATGGCGCTGATCTCGATTGCCGCAATCCGAGACTGGGTAGATGGTGTTCGGTACAAAATGGTGAGTAGAATCACTTTTACACGTCAGCTATTTGAAATCACTTTCTACTAAATATCAGGCTTGCTATTTATGTTTGCATTTACCTTTTCGCGTTTGCGCATTTATGCGTAAAACGTAAATTTTGCAATATGGGCTATCCTTATGGTTGTATTTGCGCTTCTGCGTCTCGTTCGCATACCCAGGATGAAAGTCGCTACAATGGGCAGTCCTCCGCCCCTTCGAACACCCGCAACACAGTGTCCACCACGCCATCGGCAAGGGCAACGACGGCATGAAACAAAAGTTTATTTTCCAACCATTTCAGTGCGCATTTGCTTTGCATTTGCGTGGCTTTTGGCATTTCTACGGGTAAAATATATAAAATAATACTTTTAAGCCTAAAAAATGACAACACGATCAGCTTTTACGGCGTAAATAACAAGCCTGCTCAATATGTGACTACCTCTTGCAGTTCTGTTCACTGTTGCACGTTCATTTTCCTGTTGAGGTTCCATTGTTCAGAGATTCCATTGCACTGAAAAGCAAAAAAAGTAAAGAAATGCCGAAGAAGCAATCGATGCATGTAGTTACGGGCATTGATGTTGCATAGAATTCAAATGTTGCAACATGGAAATTCAATGCCCCTGAAGCAACAGGAAGCCGGAATGCTTATTGCCACATTTAGGGCTCCGCCGTTAACGGCTGGTGATCAGCACTGACCTAGACCGCCCGTCAAGTGGTTCCCTCATCTCTTCATGTTGGAATTTTAACCTCTCTCGGGGAAAGTGGCTTAAGGCTCAGTATTTGCATTTCTTGCTTATAAAATTTTTCCGAAAATCCCGCCGCAAATTTTGCAATGCTTCAAAATTGGAAACGCCAGCCAAATTTCAACTGCCTGCTAATATAATATTATCGAATTTATGGTTGAAAAGTTGAGATGCATGTGAATTCCAACAGAACATCTGTTCCAAATGACTTGATATGCGCCAGATACATTGAGCAGACAAAGGTGTTCGGAAAATGTAAATGTACATGTGTACAGTTGCAACTGCGCAATTCACAATTGCGCGCTTACAAACAATAAGCTATCGTGTTCAACACTGCTGTGGCTGATGAGTGCGCATAGCAGTTCGTATCTTCGACATTTTCAGGAATTTTCTTTCTCTATTGTTAGCTAACTGCATTGCGAAAATCCAATGACTGATTTTCCCAAAATTAACAATACAAATTGGCTTGTGCCAGATACGCCTGCCCACACGAGGGATGCAGAACACGGGTTCGCATCCGGACTGTCCATATAAATAGCTTCATAAGAGACAGTGTCCATACAGCGCCATTGACTTTGTCACGTCGTGTCACACCAGCCAATCGCGTCATCAGTCCGCAACATTTTGGCAGTGTGAAGAAAAATATTACTGTTTTATGAAGAGTTGAAGTGGCAAATTGGTCGCCAGAAGCGAATCAGTTACTGATAGTCATCCTGTCCACTGTGTGCACGCCCGCTCCCTGGTTGTGTGCACAGATGTGTCCATGCGTAGGCCTAGTACACGTCTCCATTATGGAAAAATGGCTGAAAAAGAGGTCGAAAGATTGCCATACCCAAATGCGCGAGCACAGATGCATCCAATTGGGCATTCTTCTGCAAAGAGGCACCTTCCAATGTCGGCACGTCCAGATCCGGGACACCACTCAGCATTCCCGAAGCAGAAAATTCGTCTCTGCTAGTACCATCCAACTAATTGGTTCCTATCCGGTACCCCGAACATTTCTGCGCTGTGATGTGGACGCTTTGCGCTCACGTGCGTTTTGCCTCCTCGCTGCACAAATCGCCCTCAGCTGGGACCGTTGGCCCTTAGTGTCCTTGCGCCAGAACGTTGCAGGCGCCGCGATTGTCCCACAAGGCAAGCGAGCTGCGGCGCACACATGCTATAAATTTTCATGTGTGCAACGTCCGGAATCATTTGTGTTCATGCTTAGCAAGTAGATAATGCAACAGTGCGCTGATGTGATTATCGCATGGGCATGCATCAAGGGGGAACGCACAAACATGTATGAGCACGTGAAGCAAATGAGTACTGAGCAAATCTCTTGAGAACGTGAAGCAAACGAATACATGAATACTGAGCGCGCTTACTGCCCTTTCCATGAATTTTTCGAGACTAATCAGAGTTTGTGCTGTACTGCGTGATTGACAGCAAGGCAAAGTATCAATCATTGCCGAGATTCAGGATTGGATCTTGGGGATTGCTCCAAGCAGCTTATCTCTTCTGTCCTGCTTGTTGGCACTGGCAGCGGCAGGGGCGTGGTGGCGAAGACAACGACAGGTGAGTGAAGGGATTTCACATGTCGAAAGGCCAGTATTGGAAACGCGTTGCCAGAACGAAAATACGAGAATAGCCAATGTCAGAAGTCAAGAATATTCGTTTCGACAACTTTTGCCTGGTGTACGGATAATCGCACTTCATGCAATAGGAAAACCCACTGCAGCCCCACTGCATGAAGCGAGATCAGGAGTGGGGTCGGGTTTGGTGGGGTACCCCATCAGAGCAACTAATGATAGTTGTCCGCACTCACATCATTGGCGGCATTGGAACAGCAATTGAAGGATAAAATTGAGTCACGAATACTGAAGCGAAGCTCCGTTCCACGTCCTGTACAACCAACCTCAAATAGCACCCTTTTTGCGCCCAAATGCCTGCGAATTAGCTACAGGGACTTGCTTATCTCTTGAAGAAGATTGGATGTACTGAATTTGTCGCATGAACCCACACCGTTTCCTTTGGTGAAAGCGAACGCATGTTGAAGTAAATTGTGCAAAAGCTCCACGAGCGCACGTTAGAGAAACCGCCGCCTTATGCGCGCGCTTGAATCGCCAATTCAATGGCTAATTGCTTGCCTATGATGCCACTCCAGGGCTTGCAAAATGCTCCAACTGCTTCATCGACTGCGGGAACCGTGGTCTTCATTTGCATCTTGTTGATGGCCCTCCTGTTGTATCTCTGGGTGAGATGGTACCTTGGAAATAATGTGTCGTGCAACGCATGCTTACAAGTACATATTGTCAGGACAGCAAATTACAGACGCACGCCACAAACAATTTCCATCGCAAAAATGTGGTTCCCTTTGGGAGATACAAGAGATTTCCGGTCTTTCCTTTAGTTCACCAATGGCTTGCACAAAATTTCCAATGTATTTGACGCAAATTACTGGCACCGTGCTTGGATAATATGGGCATCACAGTGTTGCTACTTGTCTCCTATGCACACATTCTGCCGTGGCTGGAAATGCCACGAGAGCTGCACCAAAACACATACTATTAGCGGCCGTGCAGGAAGGCTATAAGCGCATGTTGGAAAATAATGTGGTGGCAATCTATTATGTACAAGTCTCGTACATAATTTTTTGGGCTGTGCCGTTTTTGCTGAAGCCCTTTGGTGCTTATTTCCACGGATGTGACGTAGGCAGAAAATCTATGTACCTGACCCAACACTCATCCCTCGGATTTTCTCGTTGCTCCAGGCTCTGGAATATCCGCCAACCATCCTCCTCGTGGCGTTAACGGTGGTGCTGACTTCGACCTTCTGGCTCCTGATTCTGTCCTGACTCAGGGTGAGTTCCTTGCCCGCAGTCATGCAACTATATCATTTGATTATCCAACTTGTTGCTATACGTTGAAATTCATGTTGCGTATGCAGTGGGATGAGAAGACATACACACCTGGCTGCATTCAGCTCTTGCAGGCGTACGCTGCGGAATGCATAATAATCTCTCGAATATTACCGAGATATGTAGATCTGTGCCAATCATCCAAACTTTCATTACATTAATTTTAGCGCTGACAGCTTGCATCCTTGCGCCTTTTGCCATGGATTTGGTGTCGATGGTGGCAAAGGAGTCCCAGCTCGTTGGAAGAGCACTCGCCAGAAATGGTTTCTCTTGCGCTCGCAATGCCATCAGGCGTCATGCAATGGGTTGTGCACCAACATGTTCTCAAAAGCAGCTGCAGAGCAATTTAGCACTCATACTGAAATTTCCTTGCTATGGTCCTCACTGCCTTAGCAGCAGGTTGTGGAGGGGAAGGCTCGCAAATCAAGTGGATCAAGATGATGCACTCGCCATACATGACCGAAGTGCGGCTGCTGGGCCCCACAACCGCAACGCATTACACGGTGTAATGATGACCTCTGCCCAGCCCAGATCTGCATCGACCGATGGCGGACGTCCACCAAAGCGCACGCTTCACGGAGCCCACGCCATCCACTTGATCTAAATGATCCACACTGCTCACACGACGCATGCCGATATTACTGAGAACGAGGCCGACCATCAGGCCATGCTCAATTGGAAAAATCCACCACCATGCCAGCTCCTCAGCAGATCAGCACTTTAGCATGCACCTGGTCTAGTAAGTTAGAAATTTATCCTTTATTTCTTTGGAAGCGTCAGCGGTCCTACATTGGCTCGGTGCTGTGCTTAGGCAGTGCCGCTGACCATATTGGCCTCCATCGTCGTGTCCACAAAAGACTATATTGCTTTGCGTTAGGATGCAGCATGGTAAGATCCTCCTCAGTGGACTGCCTTGCCGCCTTCATTCGTCCACTGCTCTGTCGCAGAATCCTTCTAGACGCGGCTATTGTCCGATGCGCATCCAGATTGCGGGATTCTGCTCGGCTGTCAGCCGCATGATTTCCATTATTCCGATTCTGTGGGATGCCTCCAAGAGACACATATCACTTCTCCTGATATCATATTCTTTATTCGTTTGATTCATTTCCTGCCATGCACCAGCCCGGAAGTGCTTTCACCAGACAGTGCATCACAGAATGGGCACTAATCTTTGAGAGCTGGGGGGACGTTTGGAGGCATCGGTATGCCGCAGAGCTTTTGCGGGAGCAGCGGAACTCCTTCTAATGGGCTCAAGGCCTGGTGGCTTTTCTTTGCTTTTCTTTGCTCCTCATAAACAGATGGAAGATGTTCACTATATAGTGAGTTGTGCAGTCGTATATGAAGGATATGGTCACTTTGCCCTTATAGGACAAGTTGCCCAAATTGCCAAGTTGCCTTTTTGCACCATTCCCTTGCTGGTCCGTTTAAGTTTTTGCACCCATTGCCTTGAAGGTAATGCAAGTTGCACATTGTTTAGTCTTTGCCACATCTCCAGCATTTCGGCACACATTTTATGTGCAACCTTGGGGGGCGTTTGCCTTGGGGACTATCGCTGATGGGCCACTGCCATTTGAATTGCTGCTTCGTTGATGATTTCCACTATCTTTCAGCTCAATGCCAGGAATCCCTGCTATGGAATACCTCTGCAACTATTGGGACTGTTGAGGCTATTGGGACCATTGGGACTATCGGGACAACTGGGACCATTGGGACCATTGGAAATATTGGGACTGTGGGTGCTATTAGGGACATTGGTACTATTAGGGACTGTTGGGACTGTTGGGACTATTGGGACTGTTGGGACTGTTGGGACTGTTAGAGACTATTTAGAGACTTCTGTTAGAACTGTGTGAACTGTGAGACTGTGTAGGACTGTGGGAACTGTTAGAGACTGTTAGAACTGTTATTGAGACTGTTAGAGACTGTGGGAGACTGTGTGGGAACTGTGTAGGACTATTGCAGAACTGTGAGACTGTGAGACTGTGAGACTGGCTAGAGACTGTGCAAGACTGTTAGAACTGGCCCAGAGACTGTTGAGACTGTGAGACTGTGAGACTGTGGGAGACTATTGAGACTGTGGGGCCTGTGGCCGGAGACTGTTGGGACTGTTGGGACTGTTGGGACTGTTGGGACTGTTGGGACTGTTGGGACTGTTGGGACTGTTGGGACTGTTGGGACTGTTGGGACTGTTGGGACTGTTGGGACTGTTGGGACTGTTGGGACTGTTGGGACTATTGGGACTATTGGGATTATTGGGGCGATGTGTAGATCACTTCGTCGCTGCTTTCGCTTCATCAGATCACAGATTGGTGGATGCTCAGCGACTGATAAGTAACTGGTTAGTAGTTGATTTCTCGTGTCTGCCTTTGTGGCCGTCTCATCCTCGTTCTGAGCCATGAGAGCTCAATTCAGTTTGCTTGCGAGTATCCTTTCCTCTCATTTTCCTCAATATGGACAGAGTTCTCTGAGTTTAGTGCTGCAGCCTGCTCTGTACTCAGGGAGTTCAAAAATAAGTCACCTTCTCTCTCCTTGTCTGTCTGAATTGTCTTTTTTCCTTCTTTCTTACCTTTCAGTTACTACCTATCTGTTTCTTTTGTGCTCGTCTTTTGTACCCTACAGAGCAGCTCACCTGGACAGTCGGATGGTAACGAATCGGTAGATCGGTGCACGAGAGCAGAAATTGTTTCACGCTGGGACCCCCAAGCAGTGCTCTTCTTTTCAAAAAGGCGTGTTTGAAATTACAGTACACAACACATCGTATCCACATACATCGGCCCAAGCATATACTCATATCAATTCAAGATGTGTTGTATCGGAATACACGTCATCAACACATCTGATGGTGAAGTGCATCGCGTCGGGGATCATCGAAGGTGCAGTCCCAAGAGAAGCGAGTACCAGAGGAAAACATGGACCCAAAGTGTTCCATTCCATCACATCATCTTGGGAGGTTAACACGGCAGTTCGCACAGAGCAAGCCATCCACCAGACCGAAGTCGATCGCAAACCTGGCAACTGTGGGCCCAAGGTCCGTGGCAAAATTTCTGCTCAGGTTCAAACAGGCCTCACAGGGCAGACACACAGACTGGGGACTCGCAGGACTTCAATGAAAGTTTTTGGAGCTAAGTATGCCCTTTGGAATAAGCAAGGGTCCAAAAACCGCAGACCACCAAGTCCTGCACCCATTTTGCCAGAAGGGTGCCTTGCTCTCAAATTGGCGCACGCACCTGCGGTGTGAGGACAAATGCTAGGATGATGCTGCTCTTTGCGCATGCTGTCAAAAGTGGCCAATAATGGTCAACAGTCATGCCAGAACAAGCTGAGAGCCTGTCGCCGTGCCACCAGCGCGAATTTGGCTACAGAGTCGCGGCGTCTGGTATTAATGTCCCTTCGGGGGTTAAACTCTCGGAGACATTAAGTGTCTGACAATGGTCCCACTTGGGGACTCTTCCAGCACAGGAGATGCAACATCATCTTTGGCATTATGGCGGAGTCTCACGCGCACTTGCTTGGGAGGGAATGCCCTTTGTATGACCTGTTTATTTTTCTCTGAGACAAGTCTTACCTATGTGGGTAATTTTTATATGTTTGTCGAAATCCCTCAGTCGACAGTCAGCGGCCACACTGTGGTCAAATCGAACCAGGGCATGGCAAAGGGCGCACGATATCCGGGATCTCGCCACAGAATTTGGGACCGGGGTCGTCTTATACTCTGGTCCAGTTTCAAGGGCTTCATATTTGGCTGGGAGACGCACCTGTGCTTAGAGTTCGGTGAGAACCACATCTGTATCCCGCGCTTCGTGCATGCCCTCAAAAGCAGCCACCCCTTGACGGCGGCCAACGGATGACAGGGTGGAAAACTGGGCGTCTCTCCCCACTGGGCGTTCCCAACCGTGGGGACGCCCGCCCACAAAATCGGGCGTGGTAAGGCCCAGACCTTCTTGGCGGATGCCCCCGCTCTCAATCCCACACTACCACACAACCCACACCATAAAGACATTATCCACGCCACCGCAACCGCAGTGGGGAAATTAGAAAGGGATGAGCCGCTGGAAATCAGTGCATCAGCTTGGCATCAAAATGGCGCGCTGATTAAAAAGATCATATGACGAACGAGCCACGCAGCAATGCAGCGAATACAGCCAGGACGATTAGAGTGCAAATTTTGTGGCCATTGCATGATGTTGGAACGAAGAAAGCGCGGAAGGGCGGCAACCGCAGTGGCTCAGTTGACTATCAACAACAGAAACGGCTGGACAAAATATAGGAAGCAACGCGACTCTGCTCATTTCGAACGTGTGTTGAAACTATTCAAGTGCATGTTTACATTGTACTGGCGTTACCAGTAATGACTATAATAGGACAGCTGCTCCCATTTCCTCCATGGTTATGCTGGCGCACATTAACACTATGTGTTATCTTCATCAGACGAATGACGAAAGGGAATGTACCACGTGTGGATTTCACTTCAAAAAGGTACCGTAGATCACGGAGGAGAGCGCCTCCCCCGCGTTCCACTTTAGGGCTGACGTCAGGAATGCGGGGGACGCTATCTTGCGCGCCCCCGCGCTATCTTCCCTGCCCCCCGCGATCTGCATCCGGCCGCTGAGACAGTAGCTCTCTCTAGCGTTATCGCGCTGGCCCTCGTACTGGCAGCAAAGCGTGCCGGCGCATTAGCGCATTACTTGAGGCGCCATTCACGGCAGCAAACTAAACCGGCGCCAAGAAAGGTAAAGGGGTGCCACAGGTCGCTCAATTATGTAGCGCCAACCGCTTTGCCAGATTGATTGGCAAACCGAACCCGCGCTTGGCCAATGTAGCATATTACACAGCATTACGTTCGGGTTGCCCATTAATGGGGCTCATCCGGAAAATTAGCAAAATAATGATATCACTCAGCTGGCGACACGCGAGGTCCGCATACGGTGAAGAGGGGATGTCGCAAACCTCAGCGCCTTCGCCGCACTGATTATTATCGAGCAGATTGGCGCTCAATGTGGCGGGAAACCTCAAGTCCTCAATCAGGCGTGCTACATAGTTTTTAAGTACTGCGAACTCAAGGCACTTAGAACGCAGGGAGGTGACTTCGGTGACAAAGACAGACCCATCAAAATCCCAAAGAGTCCACTAAGATACTGTAAATATGCTGAGCACAAACCCAGTAAGTGGCAGCGCACCACACGGGGACACATGAGTTAGACACCCCCGGAATACGCCTTGGAGTACTGAGGAGCACCCAGGTTGCCGTTAGACGCGTGCGTTTGCTTGGGGGCTGCCCGCCTGGCGGCCTGCCATGGACCTCGGTGAGGCGGAGCCAGGGGAAGCGCGTGGAAGCGACACGTGGCTGTTTGGTGGGAATATGGCCCCTGGGGCATTACGTGGTAGCTGAGCGCGGGCAGTAGGGCGCATCGGGTTGAGTTGTGGTGAAACGGCGGATGTGCCAGAAAGATTTCGGGTATCAAAAGAGAATCTCTGAGGAATTGGGGCTATTTGTCAGAGTATGGTGGGTTGCAAGTACTGGGGGCGTGGCAAACGCTGTAGGGGACTCTGTATTGTTGCACTCGTTCTGGCAGCTGTAAAAATGGTTGCTCGGCGTTTGCGTGTGCCTCTTGCGGCGGTCTAGGCACTCACCCTGGACCAGGCTTGGTTTTTACGCCGTAAAAACTGATCGTATTTACGTTTTTACGCGTAAAAACTGTTTTTACGTTTTTACGCGTAAAAATGCGTAAAAATACGTAAATACAACGTAAAAACTGCGCGGTGTACATAAGGACAGTACATACAGACTTAAGGAGTCCGGAGAGTGGCAGCCAGACGGTCTGAAAGCGGCAGAAAACGAGTTCTTGTCAAACACCATCATCGCCCTTGCCAAGGGCGAGGTGGACACTGTGTTGCGGGTGCTGGATATGGTGGAGGACTGATCATTGTACGCAGCTTTCATCATGTAATCTGGGCGTCCAAGGGAGCCGTAAAGACGTAAAAATAGCGGTAAAAATAGGGTCTTTTGCAAATTTACGTTTTTACGCGTAAAAACGTAAAAGTAAAAACGTAAACGTAAACGTAAAAACCAAGCCTGCCCTGGACCCTGCCTGACTCCCCTGGACGTGTGCGCAACATTCACCACGGGCTGGGCGCAATAGCGCTCGACCTTTTCGAGGGTCACGGCCAGTCTGCGCCGTTTCTGAGTCGCTGTCCTTGCCGTTCAAGACCAGCGCTGCCAGTGCGGTCGCGCTGTTGGCCAAAAATGATCCACCTTCGTCGCTGCAGAGCCTCGTCAAGGCGGAAAGAGGTACCTTTCGTGTATCGCATCGCTACGCCGTAAACATGGTTGCGCCGACCCGTGGAGTTGACCTGTGCCCCGAACTCGCTGACCATTGGAGAGTGGCTGCGACTGGTTGCGGCAGTCTGGGGGCCATTTGCGAGAGGTTCTACAAGCGCTTTTGCACGCTTGAAGGTCAACTGGATGTTTGTCCCTCGTCTGAAGCTTTTCGTGCCGTCGCTACTATTTTCGGTCGTTC